>JBBBDQ010002305.1:555000-691792 GCA_037127315.1 Ascarosepion bandense | reverse complement strand
TATATATATATATATATTAATAAATATTCATATTATCCTACGTCTATGTCTTAGTGTCTTCATTGTGGATTAAATGATTTATATACACACACACACACACACACACACACACACACACACACACACACACACACACACACACACACATATATATATATAGTGACGAAAATTAATAAATGTATATATGATGGTGCACATAAGTATAATATTATTTTTTCAGGTGTTAATAAAACAGTGTATTAACAGTGTATTAACAGAGCTGTATTTTTTTTTAATCATTTCACCCCGAGCAAGGCAGAAACGCTACTGATGTGCAGGGGGTTACATAAATGTAAAAAGATTAATTAGAAAAGAGTGAGGAGTACAAGCTAGTTAGAAAGGAACAATAGAAAGCTGAGAAAGCAGGTGCAATGACAGATACATAGGCGGAGAGAAAGGGAAGGTTATACAGGGGAGGGGAAAGAGCTAGAGTCCAGTGGTTAGTAGATGAGTATTAACTTTGCATTTAATTTTCTGGAGGTTGTAGCCGTCAGGAAAGCAAGAATACGGGAGCGAGTTCCACAGGCGGGAAGTGCGAGAGAAGAAGCTGCAGGAGTAGAATTGTCGTCTGCATTTGGCTAACCTGACTGTGAATGGGTGGGACCCAGTTGCCAGTCTGGTTGCACGAGTAAACACCTGTTGAGGAGGCATCAGTGACTTAAGCTCGTCCGAGCAGAAGCCATGAAAGTATTTATAGAACAGACAAAGGGAGGCCACATTTCGACGATGGGGAAGTGACTGCAGTCGAGTCGCCAGATCAGTACCTATCACATTACAGACTCTCCTTTGGAGCTTGTCAAGAACACTGAGGAGAACGGCAGGGGCACCTGACCATAAATGGCAGCAGTACTCCATGCACGGAAGGATGGTTGACTTGTATATATGCAGAATGGATTCAGGTGGAAAAAACATCCTGAATCGACATAGTGACCCAATCTTCTTAGCAGTAGATTTTGCTATGGATTCAATATAGTGGTTCCATTTGAGGTCTGAGGCCAGGGTAAGTCCGAGGAGGCGTAGTGTATTACTCTCCGGGAGAATCATCTGGTCCATGCTTATGGGAGGCAGAAGAGGTTGCCTGTAATGGTTGACAGACAAGAGCTTGGTCTTAGAGGAATTGAAGTTGACAAGCCACTTCTTGCCCCAGTTCACCACAGAGTGTAGATCCCGCTCAAGGTCAGCAGCGAGATTATGTCTGTCCGCCACGACAGTTTTCATACTGGAGCGGGAGTATATTGTAGTGTCATCATTACATTCACTTACGCGCAAATACCCTTGGGAAAGGTATTAATCCATCTCTTCCTTCCAGTTATGGGTTAAATAGCAGGACAGATTGGGTTCTATAGCCTTGGTCGGCAACCAGTCTACCGCAGAAAGCAATGGCAACCTAGTGCGGGATAATCTTCTGCCCAGTCAGTCATGTCTCTTTCGAGACATGATCGCCCAAGCGTGTATCACGTATGGCACTTAACTGACTGAAGGGCAAACATGCCTCGCAAGTAACAAAAAAGATATACACTGTATAAGATGCAGGTACATTAAATGGGAGAATTGTACGAAAGTGGTTCGCTAAGTGTTGTAGTGAAATATCCTGTCCAGGAATGGCTATGGCCCGGGTTATATAAGACCGGGACTAGAACGAACTACAGAGTGTTCGTGACGATACGAGAGTCTTCGTCATTACACGGGAGTGATCGAGAGTCTTCGTCATTATACGAGCGAGGTCGAGAGCCATCGGCCTTAGACAAGAGTTAGACGTCACTAGACGGAAGCCTTCTTCTCAAGACGGATACATACGTCCTATACAGAGACATTGCCTTCTTAATTGTATTCTTGTTAACTGTTCGTTGGTGTACTTGTATTTGGTTTATTGTACTGAGTTATTATAAATCTCTCTTTATATATTCTCAGTGTTAAGAGTTATTTCTTGCATTATTCTTTCTCTGTTTATCCCCTCTCGGGATACAACACTAAGATTGAATTTGGTGACTGTAGCCTTATGCTAAGGTACACACTCCACTACAGATGACGACTAAATTAAGACATTGATTTAGAATAACTTGCATTACACATCGCGGAAATTTGCAGAAATACAAACTTTATCATAATCTACCATCAATGAGCGCTTAGTGAAGTTTCAGTACTAAAATATCTACTGTGTTTGTGTTACACGTGATCTGAGTGAAAAAGAATATTTTAGATCGCATTTCTGTCTGCGAATGCAATGAAAATACACCCTTTTTAAAATACACCCTTTTTAAAATACACCCTTTTTTAAAATGCACCCTTTTTAAAATACACCCTTTTTTAAAATACACCCTTTTTAATCAAACTGTGATGGGTGATGAGATAGGACAATTTTACTAGAAACAAAGACAAGAGTGCTGGATTGCTATGTGATGTCAGTTCTTCAATATGGCAGTGAACGCTAGACAATATCATCGAAGATGAATAAAAAACTTGAGGCAACTGAAATGAGGTTCTACAGGAAGATGTTGCGGAAATACTGGATCGAACATTTGAGCAATAATGAGGTGTTGGAAATGATGGAAACAAAAAGGAAATTAATACTGAGCATCAGGAAAAGACAGCTGAAGTTTCTAGGACATGCAATGAGGAAGAAGGGCTTGGAGAACCTGATACTAACAGGCTAGATAGAAGGAAGGAGAGACAGGGGAAAACAGCGTGTAACGTACTTGACTGGCCTGTGCGGGTGGATGACAGAACGAGGGTTGCGTGGTGAAACAGGAGAAAGCGTGCTAAGAGCCACAAGGGATAGGGAGACGTGGAAAGCCATGATCGCTTACGTCCTGAAGGGACAAGGCACATAGAAGAAGATTTGAAATAGATTATTTAAAACAATGTACAGCAAAAAAGATCCTGGGTTAAGCAACATGCGCCAACCTTAGCTACTCCAAAAGCAGTTTTTCATCCTAAGAAAGTAATGGCAGGGTTGGAAAGAAACCTGTACTATGGGATTTTGTCAAGTATCCAGTTAATTGATTCTGAAAAAGTTTGCTTGCAACCGGACAAATTAAAGGCAGCAATTTAAGAAAAATAGCCAGAATTGTCTCATAGGCAATATAATATTCCCCATCAGGATAATTACACACCCAACTTTTCTTTAGCAACCACGCAAACATTGTTGCAGCTTGATTGGGATGTGTTACTCCACCCGCCATATTCACTAGGCATTGCTCCTTTGGATTTTCATTTATTCGGGGCCTTGCAAAATAATCTCAGTGGTCAAAGAAAAATTAATTCTTTAGGTGTAAAGATCCTGACCTGGCATCTCGACTTCATTTACTTTCTCATCGACTTAGCGTGGCTTCTGTCTGTCTTTTCTACAAATATTTTCTGACGATCTTTTTTTCCTGGTGACGCGTCTACGTGAATTAAGCGTGCTACTAGATTGGCGTTGAGGTCCCACTTGTTTATCGTTGAAATAGTTAAATATAACCACTACTTATACTCCAACAGTTTCTTTCACTTCCCACCGGTGGAATTCTTCCGTATACATGCTCCTCTGATAAATACAATCTTCAAAAATTTAAATGAAATGTGAGTTGCTATATTCTATCTTCTTGAATCCTGTTCATCTGTTGTCCTTTTCTCAATTCTCCCTATATTCAGTTTTTTATTTCACTTTCACTCCCAATAAGCGTCTGTGTACTAGGGTTATTTCCCCTTTGCTTGGGTAAAAAAAAAATAAGCCAAATTATAAAAACCTAATTCGAAATAACATTAATTCACTTAAATTTGTCATGCCAAAATTTAAGTCCCTTAGAGGCCTTCATAATTTTTTTACTTTCGAATATTTTAAAATTTCTCTAACCAAATGGGAACTGTAACTGTTTTCTGTGAGCATAAATAATGGTTCACAAATAAAATTTCCCTTGGTAAAGTTCCTCAAGAACGAAATGCGTTGGCATGAATGGTTTTCATTTTATAATTTCTTTCTTTATCAATATTGCTGTTTACAGATTCATTTATATATCTTAATTTTTATACAAATACACACACACACATATTTATATATTTAACGTGTCTCTCTATTTCTCTTCCTCTCTTTCTCCACACACACACACACACACACACACACACATATATATATATATAAATGGAGAAAGATATATATAAAAGGTATGTATATATATTCATGATAGGATAAAGAAAAAAAGAAAACGTTTATCAATCTGTTCGTATTTGTACTGTATCCTATTATTCTGTCGAATTCCGATTCATATTTGATCTGTACTTGATCCCAATGCACACACAGACACACAGACTGACAAACAGACAGACAGACACACACACACACACATGTGTGTGTGTGTGTGTGTGTGTGTGTGTGTGTGTGTGTGTGTGTTTATCTGCATATACATTCAGTCGGTTAAGTGCCATACGTGATACACCCTTGGGCGATCATGTCTCGAAAGAACATGACTGACTGGGAAGATGATTGTTCCGCAGTAGATTGCCAATATTTTCTGCAGTAGACTGGTTGCTAGTCAAGGCTACAGAACCCAATCTGTCCTGCTATTTAACCCATAACTGGAGGAAAGAAACGGTTTAATATTTTTCCCAAGGATATTTGCGCGTAAGTGAATGCAAGAAATTCAACTGGAATTCGAACTCAGATTTTTTGTTCCGAGCCTATAGCCACTGCACCACAACGCATATGTAATATCTCTATAATTTCCGGTCATCTTCCGCCTCTCTCTTTATTTTTTTATCTTTATATATATGTCTCAGTGGAATCTTGATTTTAATTTTACTTTGACGCGTGAAACTGACAATCACCATGCAGTGTTGATTCCTACATCCACACTGTCTATGAAACGTTCTATCTTCAATATTGGACACTCTTTCCCTCTCGCCTCTAAAGTTATACGTTTTAAATTATATATATATACACACACAAAAATGTGTGTGCGTGTATGAGAGAGAGAGAGAGAGAGTGAGAGAGAGAGAGTCAGTTTCCCATGACGTTTTAAAACTTTATCACGTCTTTCGTCATATCCACTTATCAACGACCATTTTATGCGAAACTTTTCGTTCTAAGTGCTGACACCATTCTCTGTTGAGGAAGCCTGGCGACATTGAGAAAGGTTTTGAAAGACAACCGGAAAAATACTCTACACAATTGTCACCGAAGGAAAAGATACGTTGTCCAATGACATGAAAACATTTAAAATTAAGCCTAGAAAAGAAATATGCACCAATTTTCAAGATAACGCTTAAACAATTTGAAAAATTTGAAAATCAACATAAAAAAAATCAAGAAAAATCAAGGAAAAAAAAATCAAAGCAGTCAGGCCCATTTTCCAAACACTCTTTAGACACCCTGATATATATATATATTTTTTTATATAATAAAAAATGATTAATTTTTGTAGAAGATCCAAATAGCAATGCAAGGATCGAACTCATTGGCAATGTCCCGAATAACTACTTTGTAAATGTAATGGAATGGGCGTGTCGATGAAATGCATTCAACACGATATATCCGTAGACACAGTAGTTATTTACCAATGTTTAATTTGACACAGAGCAACTACTATATGTCACCCAGTGAGTACTGAAATCAGTACAGTTGTAATCATAAGCAAGATCTGAATGCTAATCGCTACTCTATAAAGTCAGTGTATGCATATTTTCCGATTAACTTTCCTCTATGGTATCTACAGTTTAGAAGTTTAAGCTCAGTACAGGCTAAAGAAAGATGGCTCAACGAGAAATGCACCGAAATAGAGAGACTAAGCACAAAAAATAAAGGAGATATGGGGAAAAAAAAAGAACTAACTGGACAAATGACCTGATCAGCACAAAATTTGAAACTTCATTACTTAACATTTTATTAACTCCAATATTTTGCTACTTATTTTCGATCTATCTGCGGTGGCGCTCTCAATTGAAGGTCGTCCGTAAATTCTCCGTCTGTAATGTCAGAAAGGCTGCTTAAATAATGTACGAGATACTTGTTTATAACCAATATTATCTTTCCTACGCTTGCAATACTGCATGCAGTTGTGAGGTCACGTATTTCTGCATTCGGTGGCCGGTGGTTACTCTAGGTCAACCCTGCGCCTGACTTTCTTTGACGATTTGTGAGATTTAAGAGCGATGTATACTCCGGTATAATAATACACAGGCCATACAGTAAAAACAGTTAATATGTTAATCACGCTGTATTTTCCGGCTTGCAAGACACTGCACCTTAGAAGACGCACCCTAACACTGAAAAGAAATTTCTAAGAATAGAAAAGTCATTCTAATACAATAACACATTCACCATAAGTCTCTCACATACTGGCGCCACGTATTGTTAACATTAATCAATCGTTCGAATTTCTTTATATGACCATGACATATTAGTTGGTGGTTAGTAAATATACTATTCAGCTTTCATTGTTCAAGGGTGGTTTTATTTTCATAAAAATTAACTAAAATGTTTTAAAATGCATGTAAAAATATAAAACAATAGAAGAAATTTTATTTATCTTGAAATTCCCCAAACTCTCACTGCTAGATTCATGTCAGTCAGTTAAGTGCCATACCTGATACACGCTTGGCGATCATGTCTCCAAGGAGACACGACTAACTGGGCAGAAAGAAAGGTTGCCATTATTTTCTACGGTAGACTGTCAAACGTAGCGTAAAGGAAATAAAATAAATAAACAAATCTTTCGAGATCAAGTGACAACAATCCGGAATGTAAGGGATTCCGTTCACTATACAAACCCGTATAGTCAAGCCACACTCTAGAATAGAGTCCGAGTCACGGTTATTATTAGGAGAGATAGAGTGTCATAGTGTGACGACGCTCTCGGGTCGCTCGTCGTGATGGCTTCGACACAATAGCTGGTCATCAAGTTGTTTATTACAACATTGTTCCTCCTTGCTCACGCTGTGAATTTTGATCCCAAAGAAGGCACGTTGAAATCTTGCTAGCTGTATCTTTACCATGTCGAACCAGGCCGGAAGCGCGTACACATTTGGGTGATTAAAAAAAAAAACGACACCAAAAAAAAAAACAAAAAAAAAAAACAAGTAAATTCGATGACGCCTGGATAAGTTGCGGAAAAGTCTTTATATACAAAAAACAAAAAAACAAAAAACAACAACAACAAAAAAACAGCAAGCAATATAACAGTCTATCCTTACAACGGAGCGAAAGTTCTAGCTTGAGATTAATGTTTGTTCACTCCAATCGAAGATTTCAAGTTTTCTTTTTTCTTTTTTTTTTTTTTCAAGTTTTGACGGTTCAAAAGGTCTTACCAGGGCTTTTCACCGAAGCCTTAAGGAAACAGCCGAAGATGGGTCTTTGTGACGACGGCGGTAAATTCGTCTTTTCTGCCTTAGCCCGGAGCGGCAGCAACAACTGAACTTGGTTCTTTGGGCTCTCGTTTTTTTATGCTTGTTCCAAATTCTCTTGGGAGGTGCATGACGGACACGGAGTGTCCATGCAAATCAAATCTTTAACCAATGAGATTACTCCCAGCGCGTATCATGAGGTGGAGTGATTTTATTCCCTTGGTTTAACCAATGAAATAGTCATATTTCTATTGACGTCATTTTTTTTCTTCTTCTTCCTGATTATATCATTTTTTTTCAAGTTTTCAAATTTACAAATCTTTTCCCAGCAATTCGGAAATGACCTTCTTTAACTTCATCAAAGGTTTTTGACTGTCGTGTTTTGACTACCTATATTTTACACTTCTACCGGCCGTAAAAGTCCAAAGCTCCCAACGGTGTCTTTCTTAGTTACACAATGGCGGCCAATGATATCTCGCTTGATCGACAACCCACAGCTGCAAAAACATATTTTCCCTTTTATTCGCTTCTCAGCAATATTTTCAGATTTTACAAATTTTGTTATAAATATTCTGTTTTCAACTTAACTCATATTGCGATTTCCAATAATCTGCAGAGTTAATAATACTACTAGTTATAATTTCTTTCGCTACGTCGTACTAAACTTAGGATTACATTTTTTTTCTTCACATGCAATATTATAGTATTATATATTTCCACATGAAATATTATAATATCATATTTTTTCCTATGTTCCAAAATAGTGTCATAATATAATGACGGTGTTATCGCTAGCTGCATTGATGATATGGTCTGTGAGTTTGTCTTGAGAAGATACAGAATGATCAGTGAAGATGTCAAAAGTGTTGTTTACTCTCAGACAATGATAGGAGGTGTTAAGATTATCAAGCTATTCCTTGCTCCAGATAACAACAAATTTTAGGTCAGTTTTGAGATCAGCTACTAATTTGAATTTATAGAAATGATCAACCTTACTATTAAGACAGACGTAAATGGTCGTGTTATTAGCATAAGTACCGAGTTATGAACTGATATTCTCAGGAAGGTCGTTGATGAAAATTAAGAACAGCATATCTCCAATGATAAAGCAGTGGCGAACACCTTCATTAATGCAAAAAAAATCTAGAAGAGTGGTCGTTCAAGATAATCTTCATTTCACGATTCGATAAGAAAGACTTAATTAGTTCGAGAAATCGTCCAGAACTACCCTAACCTTTCAACTTGTGAAGAAAACGTGTGCTATATCCTGTCAAGTACATTCGAGATATCCAAAGCACCAACCCAAGCTTCACCATTCTTATAACAGACTCTTTCAGCAATAATCGTTAATACATCAACAGTTGAACTAGAGAAACTAAAGCCATATTGCTTGTCTAAAAGAAGGCTCTACGGTGGGAGATGCTTAATTCAGGGTTGATTAGAGATTCTAGTACTTTACCAGGAAGCGATAGAAAGCTAACAGGTCGATAGAAGGATCAGATGTTTGTCCCGTGTTTTTAAAGACTAGAACTACAGAAGAGGATTTCCAACGAGCAGAAAAACTAGAACCAGCAAGGAACTTTTTAGTGAATTACAAACCTTGGCTTAGACTTGGCATGAGGATACAAGTATTGGAGCATCCACCGACGACTGATTTCGCTGAACAGAAATACTGGTCAACTAAGATCGCTCCTTGAACATTAACCAACAACGGGCATCTAAGTTAACTCACGGCTGTTATTTACTATGCTTTTACATGAAGTTATAACCATGAATTTTCCAGAGAGGATCAAAACCACTATTCCGTAGAAACGGTTAATTCGACGAGGTGGTTAATCATTATCCCACGTCGTGGTTTCTATTGTCTCGTTTTCTGGACGTGTTTCTGATACATACACCCATGAGCAAATAGATAGATAGATAGATAGATAGATAGATAGATAGATAGATAGATAGATCCTTGTGCAAATTAATTGAAACAACTACTTTAGTTTCTTTTCTTTCACCGTATGGTCAGTTTTGGACCCACTGGAGTGACAGGGTGTAATCGATTTCTATTTTTTCCTCATATTAGGTCATCTGGAGTAGTGTGCAGTAATATGAATCTATTTTCGGGGTGTATGATGAAATTTGTTTGATCTTGAAAAAATATCTCTTTATACGTGATTGCATCAGATTTTTATCACGCCCAGACCCTATTGTATCGACTGTTGATTAGTTTTCCTATGGACAGTGTCTGCGATGGACGTTACTCCAAGGAAGCGCACGAAAATTGTAACGCTGCATGAACATACTATTAACCGATTAATAGCAGTCAGAAATTCGGACTGTCTTTGACACTCTGAGATCGACTGCGTGCGTCATTCGTTCACTTTGTCGGATTCTCTGCATTCGGACAGAGAGGAGCCCAGACGAAGCCCAGACGAAGCCCAGACGAAGCCCGGCCGAAGAGCAGAGTCTTGTCTGTGGAAGACCTCGATCCTTTGACCCCGTGGAGAGGTCGTAAATAATTCAGAGTATCATTGATGATTATTATCGAATTGTACTCTTTGCAACTATAACAGCTTAACCTCTCTTCTCTTTCTTATCATTATTGTTCTGTCTTATTTGTGTGTCTTATTTGTACTCAATATCTGTTTGCACGAATATTGTGTTGTACATACTTCAGCAAACATCATCTGGTATCGTACTGCCACCTCGTTGATACAACACACTGGCGACAGAGTTATCAACAAACAAAATCGGTATACAACAGATTTGGTTACAAAGATTTCAACAAACAAATATATCAGTAACGAACTAATCTGGTTATTTAGATTTCAAAGAAGCACATTTATAATAACACATTTGGCGTCGAAAACTCAGACAGTAGTTTTGCCCCAAAACATTCCTATAGATTTACTGACAAAAACAAAGTTGACGACAATCTCAAAATAATCAGGAACAAACGACCACAAATTTAAAAATGGAGGACTTCCTTGAATTTTTTTAAACAAGAATTAGCTCAAAAACGGCAAAACAAGCAACTTGCTATACTGATGGAAAATTTTCTTAAAAAAAAAAGAGCTAAGATAAACCAGATACATTTTCGCACTATGCTGTATTTAAATCAATTAGAAATTTTACATATAAACCTGAAGAGGAGGTTACATTTTATGCTTATTTTTTCAGGCTTGAGGACATATTTGTTAAAGACTGCTCGGAGTAAACACACAATAAGAAAATTCGTTTATTTTTTGCTGATTCTGAACACGAAAAATACAGAAGCTATATTCTACCAAAACAATATGGAGAAATTACGTTTGCAGAAACTAACAAGATATTGTCTAAAGTTTTTGAAGAACGTAGTTCTTTATTCAACACGCGATCATGTTGTTTGATTTATCAAAACACGATGATGAAGACGACACAACTTTCGCAATTATAGCGAATAAGAAGTTTGAAAAGTTCTGCGTGAATGAATTAAGCATGGACATATTTAAGTGTTTAATTTTTGTACAAAACCTCACTAAACAAAACAGACGTACGAGTGAGACTTTTAACAAAGTTGGAGCAAAACCAGGAAATACCTCTACAAAAACTGACTAACGAATTTTAGAGAACTATAAAATTAAAAAAAAATGCCGGAAATATTGATCAACGGGACATATCATATATTTGAAAAGTAAAACCACAAAATTAGGAAAGATAAAAAATATCCATAATACGGTTGTGATCAGTTACATCTTTACAAGGATTGTACATTTAAAGATAAAAATCCTTCAATTGTGGTTATAAGGGTCATAAAGTTCTTTTTGTAAAAGAAAAGAAAATAAAAAATATGGTTCATTATATTATGGAAAAAAAATCATAAACGTCTTAGGAAAAAAATCATAAACGTCCGATTGAATGACACAAAAGTAAAAATGCAAAATGACACAGGGTCATGCCTGACAATTATTAATGCGGATTTATGGAATAAAATTGATAGACCGGCATTATGCAGACTTAAAAAATTGTCAAAGGCATATCAAGCAAAAACGTGCACTACTTGGTGAAATTAATTTAAACGTTGGTTTCGTTGGAAAAGAGAGAAAATTAATAGCCTATGCCATGCAGCAGACGCAGAATCTCTTCGGTACTGTTTGGATAGAGGAGTTTGATTTATTCAACATTCCTATCAACACATTTTGTAACAATTATGTTGGATCATCTAATTACACAGAAAATTTGAAAGAGGATTTAAAGGAAAGATTTCCAAATATTTTTTCTGAAGGCCTAGGTTATTTTTGTTCTAAGGTTAAAGCAAAGTTTGAGGTAAAAACAAAATAGTTAACTCCAGTGTTTCAACCTAAGCGAGCGGTACCATTCGCCGTACTAGAAGAGTTGAAACGCTTAGAAATATTAGGTGTTATAAAAAAACAAATTACAGTCAAGGGGCGTGTCCAGCAATATATCTAAGGAAAAATAATAAAACCAGACTCTACGCCTACTACAATTAAATGATTGCCTGAAACAGCATAATTACCCTTTACCTTCAGCGGAAGATATAATTGCAAAGCTGAATGAAAGAAAAATGTTCTCTAAATTAGACTTGTCAGAGACATATTCATAAATTCCTATGGACGAGGAGTGTGCAAAAATATCTAAACTTATTTATAAATTTAACTTTCTCTGTGTGTATGTGTATGTGTGTGTGTGTGTGTGTCCGTTACTCATAGACTTCGAAACGGCTGAACCGAATTTCTTGAAAATTTACACAGTTGTATTATAAGCATCTGCGAGTGTTCTTAGCTAGGTTTTGTGTCGCGGTACCCCCGATAAATATCGAAAATCGATAATCGAAAAAATCGGGTTATAGAACGAGTGGTCCGATTTTAATAAAATTTTATTCACTTATAGACAAAGACATAAGAAAAGATGTTCAGAAGTTTCATGGTTGCAGTTCTTACAATATTGCAGAAAATCGATTATATATATATATAAAAGGCAAGATATTTGTGTGTGTGTGTCTGTTTATCTGCCTGTATGTCTGTATTTTTTTCAGCCCTTTTATTTTAGTTTTTGCTTCGGGTCTGGCTCTAAGTAGGTATAATTGTAGTTCTTAGTCTCAGCCATGATGACATTTATTCAGAGGACTTATTTAGCCTTTAAAATCAGTTTACGACAAAAAAACTTATTTGATATCGATACCAGGAAATCAAAATTTGATTTAAATCTATTCATTTTTCTTTCAATCTACGGTTTCGCTTTAACTGGAAACAACCGTTGCTTTTTAGTCTTTCGTGCCAACGTCCAAAGAGTCTGAGCTCCAGGACCATGGATTAGTTTTAAAGCTTTCATTACACCCGAGCAACGCCGGGCTATACTGCTAGTTAACCATAAATATGCACAAGGGTCTGTTAAAGTTTAACAGATTACCGTTCGGAGTAAAAAAAAAAAGCACCAACAATTTTTCAACATGTCATGGACACAATGCTCAGTGGTTCGGATTACGCTACGGCATATTTCGACGATATTTTAATTAAAACCATAATCCGTAATGAACATGCGAAATACATGAACGAGGTATCTAAAAGGATAAAGGATTATGGCTTTATGTATAGACAAGTGTGAGTTCTTTCTACCAAAAATTAAGTATTTAGGTCAAATCCTTAGTGACAAAAGTTGAAGGCCGATCCTAACAGAACAAGTGCTATAAAAAACCATGTCAACATCTATACATATTGCATCCTGACAAGCATTTTTAGGATTAGCGAACTACTATAGTAACTGCATTTCTAACATGAATCAATTCAGAGCACCTTTGAATAAATTGTTGAAAAAAGATGAAAAATGGGTATGGAAGAATGCGAGAAAGCATTTTAGAAATTGAAAGCAGCTTTAATTTTTATTTATCATTAACACATTATGACCCGAGCAAGGACATATATGTTGCAATTGCCGCTAGCAATCTTGGGTTAGGGGCTGTATTGCTTCAAGAGCAAAATGATGGAAAACTAAAAGCTGTTCATTACTTCTCAAGGACGCTTCAGCCAGCGGAACCAAAAGACTCCTGAATCGAAAAAGAGGGTTTAGCAGTGGTTTTTGCTGTAAAAAATTTCATAAGTACAGTGTAACCCTGATATAAGAGAGTTGTCGGAACCGGATAAAGTTATCTTATATCCGGGTTTCGCTTATATCCGGATTTGGTCTATTTTATATACATTACAACAGGCTCTTATTTGGGACCAGAAAAATCTATCTTATATCAGGGTCTCTTATATCCGGATATCTTATATCCGGGTTATACTGTATTTCAAAGTAGTTTATTTTTCAAACGGATCACCGTCAGTTGGTGACAATTTTTGACTCAAAGAAAGATATTCCAAAGCACACTGCAAACAGACTGCAAAAATAATTGTTCAACTATCCCTTTAAAATGAAGTATTTACTTAAAAAAAAAAAAAAAGGGCATGCAGACGGATTATCAAGATTAATTCCGAGAATGACCGAACCACTGGAAGAAACTGGCAAATTAATATGCCTAATTTGCATAAGCGCAAGAGAGACCCAATATAACTCGTCACTGAGAATAAGTAGGGAAGCTTAGCAACTGATTAGTACTAAACCTCAATTCACATCAGAAACAGTAGTAGCTACATTGGTTTGTGAGTAAGAACTAAAAACCGTTATCTACACTATTTGTATCTCGGAGGTGTCACAACTTATGAGATTAGAACTAAAGCGAAGATTGACAAAATCAAAACGCACAAAAAGAAACTTTTATTGAAAGAAAGTAAAAGAAAGAAAATATGGTTGCAATTTGTCAAGACATACTATTTTACGGTGAACGGGTGGTCATTAGGGCCGTATTAACAAAAAGAATATTACGAAGTTTCCATACGAGACACCCAGGCATTTCACGGATGAAGGCGCTTATGCTAAGTTTCGTGTATTGGAACAAAATCGATAAAGACATTGAAAACTTGGTCCAAAATTGCAAGAATTGTCAGTTAGCGGCAAAATCCCCACCCATAAATTTTAACGTATGGCCAGAAACCGACAAGCCTTGGTCTAGGTTGCACATAGATTATGCAAGGCCGATAAGGGGTAGATACTACTTTGTTTTGGTGGTTAGCTTATCAAAATGTCCAGAAGTGTTCAGATGCAAATCGACGACAACAAAAATCACAATAGACTTTCTACACGAATTGTTTGAACGGTTTGGTGTACTGGATACGATCGTATCGGACAACAAGACGCAAATCTCATCAAGGAAATTCTCAGAGTTTTGTTAAATGCATAGTGACTCATTTGACGTCCACACTCTACCATCCAAGATCTAACGGGTTGGTAGAACGATTTATAGACGTTTTTAAAAGGCAGTAAGAAAAGCGGAAGAAATAGAAACAAGAAATTAGGAACTACATAATTTCTTATCTATCTACCGTATCACATCAAAGGCAAACGCTAATTCAGAAACATCTTCTGCAGTGTTGGTGTTTGTAAAAAAGATTAAATCAGCTATCGATAAACTGAACCCAAATAAAAAAATGAGTGACAGAACTAATTTTTTAAATAAACTCTGTCCCCAGAGTTTATTTAAAAAATTACAAACTCGGTAAAGAGTCACGGGAAGAGGGCATTATAAACAAGTGAATTGAACACAGGATGTGAGTTGTGGTGCAGTGGATATCGACTCGGAACGACAAATCGGGGAGCCGAGTTCGAATTCTAGTTGAATTCCCTGCATTCACTTACGCACAAATACACTTGGAAAAGGTATTAATCCGTCTCTTCCCTCTAGTTATAGATTAAATAATCGGACAGATTAGGTTCTATAGCCTTGACTGGCAACCAGTCTACCGCAGAAAGCCATGGCAACCTAGTGCGGGATAATCTTTTGCCCAGAGATCATGTCTCGGAAGAGACATGATCGCCCAAAGCGTGTATCCCGTATGGCACTTAACTGACTGACTGAATTGGACACATAATTCATCTTATAAAAGATTCAAGATAGTTATAAGAAGGTACGTAAAATCAAATAAAAAGAAGGTACACTACTGAACAGCATAGGGAAGAACTCATGTTCAATGTGCTGATTCTTTCAGACATACAACAAAGACGCTTAGGAAAACGAAAAAGGAGAACTACGAGAACGATCGAGATTGTTCCAAAAAGAAGAAAATCGCTCGTACAGGGATGAAACATTTAATGAGGGAGGGATTGTAGAGCAGCTGACACCCCTCTAGCGCTGTCAATATGGAATGGTCTATGGTCCGAAATAGCTATATAAATAAAGATTTATAGTAGTCAGAAATTCGAAGTGTCATTGACAGTCTGAGGAGATCAACTGCGTGCGTCAGTCGATCACTTTGTTGAACTCTCCGCCATAGGGCAAGGAAGAATTCAGAAGGGTTGAGTCTCGTCTGAAGAAAAGTAAACAAGATTTTTCGTCCGAGCTTACGAGCTCAGTTTTATCCACATTAATTAGCCTTGTGCCTCATCTACCTCGGGCTTCTATCCATGTGGGGAGGCCGTGAATAATTCGGAGTCTCATTGACGATTATTATCGGACTGTGCTCTCTGCGGCTCTAACAACTTAACCTCTCCTTTCTTTCCAATTATTGTTACTATGTCTTATCTGTGTTTGTCTTGTTTGTACTTAATGTCCATTAGCACGGATATTGTGTTGTAGGTACTTCAGCATACATCATCTGGTATAGTACTGTCACCTCGTCAATACAACATGGTCGATAATAGCTATCCACGACTTCCTATTCCATGTGGCATTTAGCAAAGTTTCTCCCTTTGCCATGCCACTCCTCCACTTTACGTCATGACATCCATTGATCCAAGCTCATCAGATAGGTGGCCCAATGCCTTCCCATATATCTCTTGATCTCGATATACTCTGTGAAGGCCAATTTCACCACAACTTCTTTCCTCATCATGCGAAAATTAAGGCGCCGTTTTTTCTTATTCAGGTCATTACTAGACGCCTCCCTGAAATTCTCAGTATTCTTCTGTAGTACCACATTTCTGCTGCCTCCACTCTTTTCTTCATTTGTGGGGAGATTGTTCGGCATACAGAGGGAAGTGTACTGCTCGAAAAAATCCCATAGCGTAATCTGTGAAATATTTTTAGATGATATGATCTGTTTCATATAAATAACTAAAGTCTGGGGTATTTTTGTGATCTGCCCAGTTCAATGAGACTCGTGTGCGCACAGCGATTTGCCCAAGCGTGCATTTACTATTTTAAGCGTTCATTCCAACAACTAAGTAAAGATTCTAGTGTTATATTTCGCTTCGGGGTTAATTCAGCCATTTTGAATGTTTCTTTCTTTCTTTCTTTCTTTCTTTCTTTCTTTCTTTTTACTAAATACCGAATACGTTTCTTTATCCCCACCTTTGTTACTCTAACCTCCAAGAGTGAAGAAGAGTTCATTCCTATGTCGGCACTGTTTATATAAACGTTCCATCTTCGATATTGGACACTTCCACTCTACCTCTAAGTACGACAAATTTTAAATAATGTCTCTCTATTTATATTTCTCTCTTTTTCTCTCCCCCCTCTCTCTTTTTTTTCTCTCTCTCTACTTATATACATATATATATAATTAATGTGAGTAAAGGTTTTTGACTTAGCTGACATTATCATCGACATTCCGACTCCAGAGTTTCGTAGACAAACATGTTCGTCTTCTCTTCAGGAGTTATCAGCAATTTACTGTTTTTATCTTTCGATTTTTTCTGTGCTAAATAGTGTGTGCGTGTAAGGGAGAGAGAGAGAGAGGGGGGACGGAAAGAGAGAGAGTGACGGAGAGAGAGAGAGAGTGAGAGAGAGAGAGGGAAGGAGAGAGAGGGAAGGAGAGAGAGGGGGACGGGGGAGAGAGCGAGAAGAACGGAGAGAGAGAGAGAGAGAGAGCGTCAGTTTTCCATGACGTTTTAAAACTTTATTACGTCTTTCGTCATATCCACTTATCCACGACCATTTTAAGCAAAACTTTTCTTTCTAAGTGCTGACACCATTCTCTGTTGAGGAAGACCGGCGACACTGAGAAAGGTTTTGAAAGACAACCTGAAAAATACTCTGCACAATTCCCACCGAAGGAAAAGATACGTTGTTTAATGACACGAAAACATTTAAAACAAGACAACATTTAAAACAAGACAAAACAAACAATTTTGAAAAACCCGAAAAAATAAATAAATAAATAAGATAAAAATAAATAAAAAAATAAAAATGACTCAAACCCATTACCCGGACTTTCTCTAATTAATAAATATACATATGGGTATACCTTGAAGTATACGCACATATATAAAAACAAATTTGTAATTTGCATGATTGCGTATTGTATGAAACTCCGACTCGTGCCACCAACAAAAGATAATATATATATATATATATATATATATATATATATATATATATGTACACTACCGGCCATAATTATTAGGTCACACCAGTGTTTTAAAAAATGATATATTTCATACTATTTTTTAGTATTTATTGCCAAGTGAATAATTGTAAATGATAATAGAATTGTTTTCTTAATACTGCACAATAACATGTGCATCAAATGAATTTATAAATATTCAAATATATATATATATATATATATATATATATATATATATATTATTATATTATATATATAATAATATATTATAATATATTATTATATTAAATATATTATTATATATTATTATTAATATATTATTATATTAAAATAATATATTATTATATTATTATTATATATAATATATATATATAATAGGATAATATATATATATATATATATATATATATATATATATTATCCTATTATATATATATATTATCCTATTAAATTAATATAAAGATACATATTATCCTAGTATATATTTATATATGAGTGTGTGTGTGTGTGTGTGTATTACTTCAAGCGTCATTATTGTGAATAATCCTATTTGAAAGAGACGCAGATTATTTTTTTTTATTTTTACTTGAAAATGTCGTATACTCCAAATCGACTATAGTAATTAAAAAATGACAGATTGAAAATAAATCTTTTACACACACACACACACACACACACACACACACACACACACACACACACACACATTAATTTGTAAGAATGCTGAGGTTTTTCTCAAATGAAAAGAAGTTCATCCAGGACCTACGAGCAACTGGTAGAACTACAGGTGGATCTGCAAAGAAATCGACGAGATTCCAGTCTTGAAGCATACGAAGTTTCTCTCCTCCGCCATGGTCATGGTCCTTGGCGTCATCTCCAGCGAGGGTGGGGGGAGTCAAGCCTCCGTTCAAAGGGGCCTGGGAGTCACCGCTGAGATCTAGCATGAGGTGCTGAGAAGCGTGGTGAAGCCCTGGATGGACGAGATAGCCACTGGACGCCCCTACGTCTTCTAGCAGGACTCTTCTCCTGCACGCAAGGCCAAGACAACCTAGTCGTGTCTGCTCAACAATGTTCCTCACCACTGTTCGCAGGACTTGTGGCCGCCTTCCTCACCCGACTACAACTCCATCTTGATTATTTCATTGAATGAAAAGAGCAGAAATTAAGTGTAACCATATAAAAAATACCTATTAGGTTCATACAACCATGGATGAAAACGTTATAATTTCTTGTAGTTTCAAAGACTGCGCGTTCAGAAATTCCCCGTTCAGTCAGTTAAGTGCCATACGTGAAACACGCTTGGGCGATCATGTCTTTTTCGAGACATGACTGACTGGGCAGAAGATTATCCCGCAGTAGGTTGCCATTGCTTTCTGCGGTAGACTGGTTGCCGACCAAGGCTATAGAACCAAATTAAGACGGATTAATACCTTTCCCAAGGGTATTTGTGCGTAAGTGAGTGCAATGGATTCAACTGGAATTCGAACTCGGCTCCCCGGTTTCTCGTTCCGAGCCGATATCCACTGTACCACAACGCACATCCATCGTTACGTGAGCTTAAAAAAAAACACCGTTACGTGAGTGTTCTTAAAAAAAACAGTAAACAGTAAAATCAGTTATTGCAAATCTCCTGAAGACACCACATGGTAGAAACATAGGTCGCGCAGTAACTCGTTGACAAATGAAGAATATATATATATATAGTGAGAGAGAGAGAGAGAGAGAGAGAGAGAGAGAGAGAGAGAGAGAGAAAGAGAGAGGGTCAGGGACAGAGACAGAGAGAATGAGAGAGAGAGAGAGAGAGAGAGAGAGTTGCAATTCGGTTAGCGATACTCTAATACTTTTCGTGGAACAAGACCGAGAAGAATGTACTTCAGTTAACTTTTTATCATTTTTTCTTCTATACATACAAGTGACTTTTTTGAATTTCAAAATTATACAAAAGTTTGATAAGTAACGAATTTACATTCACTAAGTCCAGTAAATATACAAAAATAGAAAGGCGTGTAAGACATATCCAACTTTTACAGTGCGGTGATTGTTAGTCTTGTTGAATGATATCAATATATATATATATATATATATATATATATATATATATATATGTGTGTGTGTGTGTGTGTGTCTGTGTGTGTGTGTGTGTGTGTGTGTGTGTGTGTGTGTGTGCGCGCGCGGCCCACATCTCAAGATATTACCAAATGATCAAATATCAGAATATCAGTTTTGTAAATTTTTTGGGGACGGACTTCTTGGTCCCATATTTACATTATGTTAATATATACTGCATAATTAATTAATATTTATCACGCTGTTCCACGTCCCAGAAAATAACTACCCGACACACACACACACACACACACTCACACACATCTATCTATCTAAACGTCACACACACACACACACACACACACACACACACACACACACACACACAGTTAAACACATACATACATTGAAAAGGTTCAAAATTTCTAGCACCTGAAGAAGGCCGAAACGTCATGTTATTCGTGTCTTTCTTCTTAATTTCTATTAAGAATTTTTCTAAAGAAAATTTTTTACGCCCAGTGTGGCATTATTAAATTGAAAATTGAAATAAACCAGTTTAATTGTTTACCGGTAGCGAAATTTGATCTAAATCAAAGTTAGGCCGTTATATTTGGGTCATCAAAAAACAATCGAAGTAAACGAAATAATAATTTTTGATGAAAAGATTTTGGAATAGATTGAACATCGAGATGTATCTTGTTTACTAATGCTGAAGTCTGAGTTGAGTGCCATTTAATTTGGGTAATCGAAAAACGGTGGAAATGAATGAAAATGAATTTTTGCAAGTGAAATAGAAATAGCGCTGAGTAAGCAAAAGAACATTTGGAGGTCACATGATTTTTAGCTGTAGCCACAAATACTCGTGATCACTTGCGTTAAGCACGTGAATGGCCTGGCTTGTGTCCCTCCATTTCCTATATAAGCACGTCGAAATGCTGAAATTGAGAGAGTCAGACGACGACCGTAAAAGCACACGGTCGTATGTGAGATCTGGATCCCCGTTGCTGAAGTAAGAGTACGGACGAGTTAGGAACAAGGACTTTGAGAAATATTATCGTTGCAGTAGTCACATTGAAAAATCGCTGAGTATATGAAACTTAACGATGATGCAATTCCAATTGAAATTGCATCATCAGTTCCGCACCTTGCAAGACACGTGGTCCCAGAGTTTTATTTGAGAAGAATTGACTCCGTCAAAAGAGTTTGGAGGCCATTGTTGAAAAGAGTTATACCTATCTTCTGAGACGATTTAACAAGTGAACTACACACACACACACACACACACACACACACACACACACACACACACTCTCTCTCTCTCTCTCTCTCTGTCTAGACTTCAGTGTGTGAGTTGTTATGCTAAAAACTTTTACTTTCTGTAACTTTTTTATTTTCTTTTATTTTCTTGTATATAAAAGACATTAACAGTGCAACAATCGAACAGTTATTTGTTCGGCTTTCTACGGATATTATTCTTTTTCTTTCTGTTTCTCTTTGCTGTATTCTAAATGTTTAACTCCGGCTCCCCCATCTGTGTCTACATCTTCAGTCAACCGTGAACGAACAACACGTCTGCTTTCTGGATCTAATAATCACAACGTGGGCAGAAAGCAGATTTAAACCTGTTCACCGGTTGACTGACCTGCGGTTGTTCAGGGACCTACGGCCGACCCTTTGAGTTCGGTTAAGACCGAATAGACACCTCAACCCGAAGAGGAAGATGCCGGAGGTTGAGGGGCTAAAGTGAAAGAGTTAGGTCTGGTGCACGTTGGCCGGAATAGGCCCGTGTAGTGGAAGTGCTAGATATACAGTCTCGTGACCAGGATAACTCCCGAGGGACAAAAGGGTTAAATATATGGTGCCGTGATAACCAGTACGCGACTTGAGGGGCGAGAGTGTTAAATATATATGTATATATATATATATATATATATATATATATATACGCAAGTTTCGTTAAAAATAACAGACATAGTGCTATAGTTGAGTTTTTTATATAATATTTATATAATTTTTCATGTGACTTTTACATATTTTTTTCTTTTCATTATATAAATTATATAAAAATAGTATGAATGTTTTATTTTTCCAAGCGTTTCCAGCTAAACGTCTGGCCATTACCAAGGATGAATTTTATTTTACTTTTAACTGAATATATCAGGAATGTTTTATATTTAAAAAACGGTAAACACAACTTGCATAAAAGAGCGATTCCTGCGTAAATACACAATATATATATATATATATATATATATATATATATATAATTCAAGGTGAAGAGGACTCAAGGTTTTTTTTATTTTGAGTGCTCTGGCATTTATTTTATTATGAACAGTGCTCAATATAATGAGTATTATAGAGTTTAATATAATTATATAGTTATGGATTAATTGTACATTGCGACACGGAAATTTCTATGTTTCGAGATAAATTCTCATCATCAGGCAATGTTGCTGTTGGTTGTGCAGATGATTTACATTTAAATGACAAAAACCTTTGGTTTGCTGTGTATGTATGTGGGAAGATATAAAATTTACATGTGTGTTTCTTTTGGCTAATCAGAGTGGAGATTCATTTTGAGATTTGGCCCCAAAGAATACATACTAACCAACTTCTTCTCTTTTTTTCTTTTTTCCTCCCTCATCCTACCCTTTTCCCTTGTTTCTTTTCCATCCTTGACCCTAAAGATGTTAACCTGCCTTTAACCTGATCTTATCATTTTTTCTTCTTTCCCTTCAGTTTTATTACTTTTGATGTGGTATTCTCATTCAGCACCAATTCTATATTTTTTCACTTTTCATTTTTAGTGTATTTATTTATTTGTTGTAAAGTTTTTTTTAAAGGAAAGATTTTTTTTTTCAAATATAATTTTTTGGTCCATCTATTTATTTTTTGTAAAGTTTTTTAATAAAAAGAAATATTTATTTTAAAAATAATTTTATGTTCCAATTTATTTTTATAGAGTTCGTCAGTAATTATTTTCCTTAAACGCTTGTTGGTTATATGCAAGTTATTTCATTTAGATTTTATCCATTTTTTAATGTGACTAATTTGCAAAGTCTACATATGACATTTATTTCGTTGCGTTTATTTAATAGATTTTTATTCTTAAGGGATTTAATAATAAATAGTTTTTCGTATAAACATAATGAACATGGTTCATTTAAGGACTTACATGTTTTAGCTTCTTTTAGAATTTTCTACTTTATTGTGGGTGGGTTTTTTTTGTTTCCTTTAGGTACTAATGCTATTTCGATAGGGATGTTCTATTTTGTATTTGTTGTTATTAAATGAAGAGGTGTGCTGGTAAATTCACTGCTTTAGAGTGTTTTTAGTACTCCCTATATAAATTTTTGTATTATTTGGGTTTTCCTTTAAGGATATTTTGCATTGATAGATTATTGATTCCGTTAAGCACCCGTTTTCTAACGGACTGTCTATGTGGTTTTTACAATTACTTTTTTACTTGTCTAAATTGTTATTTTCTGTTATCCAGTTGTTCTTATTGATTTTGTTGAAGTTTTTAAAAATAATATTATTGTGGTTTTTAAAAGTTTTTCGAGATTGTTCATACAGCTGTAACTTAATTTAATAGTGGTTTTATTAAAGATCTTACTTAGTAGATTTTTTTCTGGAAAGTGTTACTTAATTAACGCGAGGATTTTTTTTCTCCAATTTACTAATGGTCATCTGGTTGAAAGGGTGTGTGGACCAAATGATATTCCTATTCCTATTTTTTCTTCGAGGGTTACATTTCTCGTTTACATATTTAATATCTGAGTTTTTGTATCCACTATTTTTTAATGCAGTATTATAAAAATTGCTATGCTTATTAAAAACTTCCTCATTAGCTGAATTTCTACTCATTCTGTATTCTACTGATGAGGGTATATGCTTGATGATAGGTGGAGGGTGGTTAGACTTTGGGTGGATGTATAAAGGATTGGTATTTGATTTTTTGTATGGTTGGTGTATATTTTTCTCTAGATCTAAGGTTACATAGAGGAAATCTACTTTTTCTATATTTGTTTTAATTGTTACTTTTAAATTGAGATTTTAAAACCCTTTATGTATAATTTTTCTAATTCTATCTGTGATAAAGTATATATATAGACCCCAACAAAAGAATGAAATTTATCATATATGACGCTAAATCCACAACATCCAACTCAATCGTCCGCAACGACTCCTCCCCCACCGTTAGCGATTTGCAAAAAAACAATGTAGTGTATAAATTCAAATGCCCCTTTCGAGAATGTATCTCTAACAAACTAAATAATACCTACATTGGACATACTACTAACTCGCTTTCGCGGAGACTTACATTGCACTTAAATGAAAATTCTAACATATTCCGACATTTAAAACACCACGGCTATCAACACACACTTCTTAGGAAAACACTTGTTGAAAATACGCATATACTTAGACAAGAAAATAATAAACGAAAACTTAAAATTCTAGAAGCTATCTACATCAAACAGTTTAAACCTAGGCTAAATAAAATAAATTTCGACACCTCTACTAACATACTCCAATGCCTATAATCGACGGGAGAGGACATAGTTATTATACTTACCCCCTACACCATAGTAGCAGCAGTTCCCAGACCAATCCCTCATGCCACTATACACTCAATTGACCAAAAAACCCACTACCACCATTCCTTCTCGGCCTACAGCCACGTGCGACACAAAAATGGACCTGTCTAATTTTCTCTGTATAACTCCACTCTGTTAATAATAATTTAAATGTTCTATGTTCACTGAACATTAAATGTTCATCCTTTGATAATGGCTTATGTAAGCCGAAAGCTCAGACCTGATAAAAAAAATCAACAATTATTGCGATTTCTTGTCGTCTTTCGATGACAACACTATCAAGCTAATCAGATCATACGAACGGATCTTACACAAAATAAATAGACAGAACTTGTCTATATTATTCAATGAAACCTGTATTAATATATATATATATATATATATATATATATATATATATATATATATATATGAACTTTGAAATAAATGCCTCTGTTAAAAATACTGTTTCTGGGATTTTTTAAAATCATTCGTCCTTATAAAATCTCTGAAGAAGCTTGTTATGAGTATAACATGTTAGATAAAAGACACTCTTTTCCTACTTGTTCTTTATTTATTCAATTCATCTTGTCGGGTTCCGTCCATATATTCAACTTATCTATCTATCTATCTATCTATCTATCTATCTATCTAAAAAGAGAATTTGGAAAATTTTCTATTTTACCATGTTCTGTCTATGAATCGGTTTTTATCAGAAATATCGATTTGATTTCAGCAAAATTTTCTTTTACCAATTGGAACGGATTCTCGAAAAAGTGTACTTATATACACACGCACACACACACGTACATATATATATATATATATATATATATATATATATATATATATATATATATATATATTCACTATAAATGAGACTACCATCGGTAAATTATCGCACCCCGGTTCTTCTAAACTCCTCTTGGCAAATATCTCCCGACGGTAAATGAATCTAGACTCTAACTGCATAAGACTTCCCATCAAATACATTATTTATCAAACCTCGACAAATCTCTCCGTTTAACAATTAGTCAAACCACCCACATCAGCTATGTTTTTAGTAGACAGGTCTGTTTCTGCTGCTATTTTATTGCTAGTCTCTACAGACGCTAATCAAAAGTAAAAAAGAAAAGAAATAAATACTACAGAAAAATCTAACAAATGTGACGAGCAAACCTTTCACCGTTGAATCATTATAATAACAAATATCTTTTCGTCATCAGTTTTTTCGCAAATATAATATTTTGAATCGTAGTCTGTCTAAATTTCTAAATGATGATGAAAGATTCTTTTGCTTCTTTTCCGTTCTTCAAATACGCAGCTTAATACAAGGTACCTCCATATGTATTGATTAGAAGAGGAATTTCTCCGCCAGGCAGTATTTCTTCCTTGAAAGAGGGCTGAGTTTGTTAAATGGGGCCTGAGGCGATCCAAAAGGAGGGAGCCTAGTGGGGGTGAGAATTTTTCAATGGTACTGGCGAGAACCCCAACTTAAACTGCTCTTATGTCACACCTGGTTGTGAGGTGAGTGCTCCAGTAAATCCCAATGTGCATTGATCAGTTTTGCAGACTTTAGTACTAGTCAGTCAGTTAAATGCCATATGTGATACACGATTTGGGTGATCATGTCAAAAAAGAGACATGACTGACTGGGCAGAAAATTATCCCGCAGTAGGTTGCCATTGATTTCTGTGGTAGACTGGTTGCCAACTAAAACTATAGAACCCAATCTGTACTATTATTTAACCTATAACTGGAGGGAAGAGACGGATTCATACCTTTCAAAAGGGTATTTGTGGGTAAGTGAATGCAAGGAATTCAGCTGGAATTCGAACTCGGCTCTCCGATTTGTCGTTCCGAACCGATATCCACTGCACCACAACGCACATATGTACCACAAGAGTGAGTATAAAAGTTGCAGTTTCAAGAGTTCAAGTGTAAAAGTCCATGCGCAGAAGAGAGGTAAAGAGCGAAGGAATCCGGGTGGAAGTAAACAAATATATGTATATGTATATACGCATATATGTATGTACCCAAATATAGTAGCTGTCGCTTGATAATATTGATGAGCGTTGATATGTATATTTCTAAATGTATCAGAATGGTTATTTGTGATTAGTCAATCATGCAAATGTCGTTATCGACTCTGCGTATGTTGCAATAAATGGAACATCAGAGAAGGAACAGACATTATTTTATCGATTCTGGTTTTAGTTGATTTTCCATCTAGTTATATATAAATCTATAGATCCTCTTCGGAAAAGAGGTTCTGCTTTTTATTGACTTGAGGCCTTATATCCTGAGTATGAAAACTTTCTGATTGATTTGTCGAAATATGGCACTGCAGCTTGGCGACTCTGATTATCCGTCAATTTCAGGGAAGGTGTTATTTTGATCAACTTATTATTTATTTTTATTTAATAATTTCGCTAAGTCCCACGAGATGTTGTCTTGCATTTCTATCCAGTTTTTCTCCTTGTCAATTTTTCTATGAGACTACAATCAACACTATTATCTCCGTCCTTGATATTTTTATCGATTTCATTTATTGTTTTTGTATTTAAAAAAAAAACTATGTAGACCTGAGTCTGCATTTTTTCATTTATTGTCTTTGTATTAAAAACACTAGGCAGATTTGCATTTTTTGAAACACCACATTTAGAATGGTGTCAGTATTTTTACAATCACTTATATGGGATTGTGCTTGCATTTTATATAACAACTTACGAGGATTTGTTTATTTTTAAAACCACTCGTATTAAAACGTGTTTGTGCTTTTTACAAAAATCACTCATATGGAACTGTGTTTCTTTGAAAAACCCATTTTTGTAGAACTGTGTCATTACCTTTCGAAACCACTCATGCAGTTTGTTCTTTTAAAAATCAATTCAAATAGAAGCGTGTCTTTAGTTGTTAAAACAACTCATATGGATTAGTTTGTCTTTTTTAAAAACCCATTCATGTATAACTGTATTTTTTAAAACCCCTCATATGAATATGTTTGTCGTTTAAAAAAAAGATTCATGTAGAACTGTGTCTTAACTTTTTAAAACCACTGACATGGAATTGTTTAAAACCCATTCATATAGAACTACGTCTTTACTAATTGTTGTCTAAATTGAATAGGACAAGGACATCTCATTTTAACAATCATATTTACCAAAATTGTATAAAATGTTTTGAAAAAATAAAGAAGAAATTTATTCAATAAAACCGCCATTGGCTTCAACCGCGGTTTCTAGACTACTTCGGAATCTCCTGCAACACTTCTGGGCTGTCTCCTTGTTTAATTTCCTGAATGCTGCCATAATCCTTGCCTTCATCTTTGGTGCTATAAGGAGTTTTTTTGGTCTCTCTCTCAACTGCGCCCCACGCATAATAATCCAAGAGTTTGTAGTCTGACGAGTTAGGCATCCAGATATAAGTAGTGATGTGGTCGCAGACATTGTCTGTGTAACATGGTGCAGAGTCCTGTTGTCAGGTATAAGGTCTTCCCGTAGCCACCCTCTTGATCCAGGGTAGCACTAACTTCTAAAAGCACTTGTAAACATCAGTGTTGAGTCTGAGGCCCTCTGGAAGGATAAAAGATGCAGACATAACTGTTGATCTCGCCTAACACCATAAAGATCACCCAACTTTTTCCTAATCCTCTGCACTGTCCTGAGATTGACACCCAAACACTCTGAAATGTTCGTATTGAAGTTTCCGGTGCAAATTCCAAGCAGTACGACATGCCACTTTCGAATTTCTGGTGGAATCGTTCTCTTTTTCTCACAGACGGTGCCCAACTGACCCAACTATACTGAAAAGCCAACAAAAGAAAAAACAAGCAAGGTGCATGTACGAAATTGAAAATATAAAATGGCGACAATTTACTCATCGCATCCTGGAAAGCTATTGAATTTCATCCTCATTGAATAACCTTCATTTTTCCCTCGTACGAGACTCTGTTAATTAGATTATAGCTATAACGCTCTGATATCGTTTTACTATGATTGTGTACTGTATATCTATATATTTCATTGAAAACCTGAGAAAGTAAGTAGCTAATTAGCTTTCTTGTGACTAAGAAGTTTTGAATATAAATTTAACTGATTACGGTTTTTTTTATCGGCCATTTATTTCGAAGCATTGGCAATCGGATGATCCTTCGAATTAACCGATTAGAAATATAGCTTAAAAAAATTCTGGCTGTCTTTTCCCATTAGAAGGATACATTTTCGAACAGCAATAAAGTAGTAATTATTTCGCAATATTTTGCGTGTCTCACCTGTTGCCTTGGATATAAATGAATACAACAATTTAGTTCTAAACGCAGACGGACATCATGCTGAAAATGCACTCGTTTTTATCTTCGCTCGCACAATAGTAGGCGGAGCCTGCAGCGACTGAGTTTTTAAAAGCAATCACAGACACTTCTGTTTTGCTATTTTATTGCTAGCATAGATAGACGGTCATCAAAAATATAAAAAATAAACAAGGATAAATAAAGAAATAAAATAAAAACAAATCCTCATAATAAAAAAAAACATACTTTCAGATTCAGTTTTTACAAATAAAATATTGGAGCACTATCCATCGCTAAAGAACCCTGAAAAATGGTAATTTCTTTTTGCCGCTCCAAAACCTCTCTGATTCTTGTCCTGAGTCTGACGATAAACTGTATTCGGTAGCAAGGTCTCTGATCGAGGAGATTTGAAAAGAATGAAACCATCTCTTAATTGCTGTTGTTCCAAGGTCCACCATGACCCGAGGTGGTAGTCCCATAGCTAGGACGGTAACACCGTCCTAGCTATGGGAAAATACATAACCCCCAAACACTATGAAAATATAAAAAATATATTCAAAACATTTTTGTAAATACATTTTGTGAGGCTGGTTTAGCATTATATTTGTAGTTGTGAGCACACATTGTTATTTTGGTAAGGAGAGGCCTCCAGTGGTGACAGAAAACTACGACATGTGTAGGAAGGGAACTAGTGCAGAATACAGCATAGCGTGGCCTCAGGGTCGCCCAACGGTGGAACTTTCATGGACACCTATCCATGCGCGGCGTACCACTACAAGAACTCTGAAATTATGCAACAGTTGATCAGAGCAGCCGCTTGAGACGCTACGCAAGAGTTAGGACTCCTAACTACTAGTCGGAAGCAGCAACAAAAAAACTGCCAACCCGGTACTCTCAGTATGGAGAGCCACTGCAACCGTCTATAGAAAAGTTGCGAAAGTTCCACTATTGAAGCCTAAATAGAGAAAAAGTGTGAACCGGGAACTCCTTCCTGAACAGGAAGCAAGGGATGAGCCTCTACTCCTGATTCCGATATTCAATACATTTTTGTAAAAAAATTACTAATACTTCCAAGAAAATTAAATTTCGACATTAAATAACCCATAAAGAGATGATATGCCACTAAGCAAACACTCTTGACTCGCGCAATGCACGATTTTATAAAACCCAGATCGAGTAAAAAATGACGTACTTCTACTATATCTGTCCCACCTTCACTTTCCAGTTCAAAAGCTTTTACGCGGCACTGTGGGTGATGAATTATTAATTTGTTCGAAAAATAATGCCGGATTTTTAAATAAATATTTTAACGGACATACCTCCCAGAACTACCCTACAAACTCGGGTGTACCCCAAGTCTCTATCCTAGGTCCTACGCTCTTTCTAATCTATATCAATGATCTCCCCGATACCATAAGATCACAAGTAGGCATGTACGCTGATGATACCACAGTTTACTCTCGCCTCGATCAAAAATCTGGTGTAGGTGACAAGGCGACCCTCGCTGCCGAGCTTGAGAAGGACCTCCAATCCGTGGTGGATTGGGGTAAGAAATGGCTCGTTAAATTCAATTCTTCCAAAACGAAGCTGCTGTCAACTAACCACCACAGACAACCGCACCTCCCTCCCATTAGCATGGAACAGGCTTGCCTCCCAGAGAGTAAATCACTACGCCTGCTTGGCCTGACACTCTCAGCGGACCTCAAGTGGAATGACTACGTCGAATCCATTGCTAAATCCGCAGCTATGAAAGTCGGCTCTCTGTGCAGGGCCCGGAAATTCTTTCCGCCTAAATCTATCCTGCAATTATATAAATCCACCATCCGCCCGTGTATTGAGTACTGCTGCCACATCTGGTCGGGTGCCCCTTCTATTCTCCTCGGGGTTCTTGACAAAATACAGCGAATAATCTGTAATGTGATTGATACCGACTTGGCTGACCGCCTGCAGTATCTCTCTCACCGGCGTGACGTGGCTTCCCTGTGCCTCTTCTATAAATACTTTCATGGCTTCTGCTCTGACGAACTTAAATCACTGGTGCCCACTAGATGTGAATTTGCACGAGATACTAGATTGGCAACTAGGTCCCACCTTTTTACAGTGAAACCGATGAAATGTAACCGCAATTTCTACTCCAACAGCTTCTTTCCTCGCACTTCCCGCCTGTGGAATTCCCTACCGCTTGCTTGCTTCCCCGACGGCTACAACCTCCAGGAGTTTAAATGCTCGGTTCAATCCCTGGATCAATTACGAAGCAACCAAACATATTTGGAAACAGAAATTTCACCAAAAGAAAATTATGGTAACTGTCTGGTGGTCCGCTATCGCGTTATCCATTACAACTTTCTGGAATCTAACCAGAGAATCAAGGCTGAAGTTTATAACCAGCAACTGGATAAAATTCACATTAAATTAAATAGAATGCGATCGACACTTGCTATTATACGAGGCACAATTTTGCTTTATGTCAATGGCCACATGTTGTCAGGATGAAACTGCAGAAGTTCCAGGGATACTAGATTTTGCCACAGTCAACATATTACTCGGATCAATCTCTCATTGATTACCACTTTTCAAGCTTCTTGACAGGTTATAAAAAACTTAAAAGCCAAGACGTTTCGTTGAAATAACGTGCAGAATCTGGTTTCAAATATTCTACTAAATTAATAGAGATTGTCGCCAAGCTCAAAGGCCGTATATATTTTATTGATGTGCATTACCTGATGATAAACTCTTTTGAGGCCCATAGTGCTAAATAGACTGTTTATTTTTCTATAATCTCGTCAATTCTTGGCAGAAGGTAGGCAACCAGAAAAGGAAACCGGTTTATCGTTTAGGAATAGACGATTATCATTCGCTGTTACCTATTCCCAGAAAGAATATCAAGGCTTGAGCTCCCCACGTCGAATGACGATTTGATTATGCCTTCTTCAACATACAAGTAACTTCGGTTTGGATAAATAATTTACCCTTTTCCCTGTGTTGCCTATATTTAGTAGCTACCGGTGTTATAATGTTGAAAAGTGATGGGTACGGCATTCTCATGGCTGCTAGACCGCAAACCTTAAACAGTGGCTTAGAACCTCCGATGGGTATGTCTACCAATGAATGTTGACACCTTTAGAATTTCGTCACAATAACCTTGTGACTCGATGGCAGAAATAAATAAATGTTCAGAGTTTTTCTTTTGACTGATTTAAACGCTACTGAAATACATTAATTCAACAATACACCGTGATTCTAAATTATTTCCCGAACAACCTAATATTTCCGACTCTACCATTCTTTCTCATAGTCGAAATATCATAAACCACTCGATATTTCCATGACAAATGTTCTGACGGGTTACATTCCTTCGTTTCACCAATTCCGACCGGTACAGATAAGACCCACGCAACATAGGATAATCCACCCCATCTCCTTCGTATATCATTAGGAAGATGAAGGTTTCACTTTGAAAACTTATTAGCAAGAATCATTACTTTATGCAACAGACACCGTAGATTTTTGCTTTCCCGACCACTTCCAAGTTCAAGGTCTGGCGTCAACTCTTACTTTTCCCACATATCCTCATAAATTTCACTTCTTACGCCCTCCTCTTTTTACTCTCATACAATGAACTCATTCATTAGGTTCCATCTTTAGTGGCTCTTTGGCCTTGTATTGGAAACGTAAATATAACAGAAAAGGTTCGATAAATTGCGGCGGAGTGTATAAAATAGAAGTATTTTCACAGCATCTGATGGATGTAATAACGTCTGTATTAAAATTTATATCTATCAAGGCAGTTGTCAGATAACGTCTATCCGAAACGGTTGAAGAATATTCATCGACAACTTTGTCCCGAAATCACTCTATGATTTTATTTTATTTTATTTTTTTTTGTAAAAAAAAAACAAAAAAAAAACTGAACCGTGGGAATAGTTTTTATTATGATGATTCAATTCAAAAGCTCTTGTATGTCGCATTTGTTTGATTTCTTTCCTGCATTTTCATTCTTTATTTATTATTATTTATTCATTTTATTGTTTAAAACTTCTGATTAGTGTCTGTAGAGGCTAGCTATAAAATAACAAGCAGAAACAGACGTGTCTACTAAAAAATAGCTGATGTGAGTGGTTAGACTAATTGTTGAGCGGAGAGATTTGTCGAGGTTTGATAAATAATGTATTTGATGGGAAGTCTTACGCAGTTAGAGTCTAGATTCATTTGCCGTCGGGAGATATTTGCCAAGAGGAGTTGAGAGGAAGCGGTGTGAGATAATTTACCGATGATAGTCTTGTTTATAGTGAAGAAATATATATATATATATATATATATATATATATATATATATATTTCATATCAAATATGATGTATATATATATATATGAATAATAGTGAATATATATGTGTGTGTGCGTGTATGTGAGTACATTTTGTAGGAGAATCCGTCAGAATGTTAAAATTATAAAGATTTTGAAATTAAGAAAATTTTGTTGAAATAATATCCTTTTTCTGATAACAAGATGGGCAGAACATGCTATAATAGAGGTTTTTCTAAATTAACTTAATATATATATATATATATATATATATATATATATATATATGTGTGTGTGTGTGTGTGTGTGTTTCCAGTGTAAGCTAAAAGTTCGGGGCCACTCACTTGATTTAATAATAACTACGTTCAATACCTATTTTGGGTTAATTAATTCCTACTAAGCCAGGAGGCTGAAACTATTTAACATATTAGTGCATGGCCCTCGATTCTTTTTAGAAAGGGTGGGGTAACTATAATTGAGAATAAGCCTCTCCTAAGATTACCATCAGCCTGAAAGGCAAGATTAAGCAACGAGTTAAAACTCTAAGGAAATTTTGTTAATGGTTGAATTTCTTCTTCTTCTTCTTCTTCTTCTTCTTCTTCTTCTTCTTCTTCTTCTTCTTCTTCTTCTTCTTCATATTATTATTATTATTATTATTATTATTATTATTATTATTATTTCCTTTGATTTCTGTTGTATACGCATTTTTTACCGCGTCCTAAACAGTAACTTAAAGTCAGAATTGACTTAATGACATTTACCAATGATTATTTTTGTAAACTGTTATTATCATTATTATTTTGGTAAAAACCTTTAGAAAAGTGAAACAAAAAAGAGATTACTGGATTGCTATGTGATTCGGTTCTTCAATATGGCAGTGAATGTTGGACAACATCTTCGAAGATGAAGGAAAAATTGAAGCAGCTGAAATGTGTTCCTAGAGAAGGATGCTGCGAATATCATGGATCGAGCATGTGAGCAATGATGAGGTTTTGGAAAGGATGGAAAGAAAAAGGAAATTAATACTGAGCATCAGGAAGAGACAGCTAAAGTTCCTGGGACATGCAATGAGGAAGGAGGGTTTGGAGAACCTGATACAAACAGGCCAGATAGAGGAAAAAAGAGACAGGGGAAAGCAGCTGATAACATATTTGAAGGGTCTGACAGAACGAGGGTTGTGCGGTGTTAGAGAAGAAAGCATGCTAAGAGCCACCAGAGATAGGAAAATGTGGAAAGCTATGATTGCCTACCTCCTGAAAGGACAGGGCATATAAAAGAAGAAGAAGTGTCGAGGGCCAAACGTAAGCTGATACTTACTCATAAGATTGTCACCTAAAAAAGGGCTGGCTTAAATAGATTCTTTGTTAGAATTCCAGATTCGCTGTAGATTCCCAGTCTTTATTCTACATGGGTTGGAATTATTAATTGTGCACAGGGTTCTTATCGTGTATTCATTGTACTTAGCATTTGGATTGACACTTGCTTTCCATTCGATGCAGCCTTAGTGTTTTCTGAAACAATAGCAATAAAACTAGACTGTAATTCTATTTTATTCCAACAGAATATTTGCTTATAATAACCAATACGTGGTACACAGTTACGTAGCCTATGTGTTGACCACCATTATATTGAAAGTATCAAGAATAGTACAGCTCTTGATATTTCGAATGCGTTTGACGGGATTTGGCATGACGGTCTTCTTCACAAGTTGAAGGGTTATAGTGTTTTCCGCCGCTTTTTTTTTATTTGCTCCGGTTTTTCTTATCAGGATGTGCGTTGTGGTGCTGTGGATATCGACTCAGAATGACAAATCGGAAAGCCAGGTTCGAATTCCAGTTGAATTCGTTGCATTCACTTATGTACAAATACCCTTGGCAAAGGTATAATCTGTCAGTTCCCACCAGTTATGGGTTAAATAATAGAACTGAGTTGGTTCTTTAGCCTTGGCTGGCACCCAGTCTACAGCAGAAAAAAATGGCAACCTACTGCGGGATAATCTTCTGCCCAGTCAGTCATGTCTCTTTCGAGACATGATCGCCCAAAGTGTGTCTCACGTATGACACTTAACTGACTTTCTTATCAAACCAGGTAATGGAAGTTATCTAGAATGCCAGCTCCTCTAGATGATTCTTCATTAATACGGGCGTTCAATATGGTTCTATTATTAAACCCACTCTATTCTTTATTTACATTGACGACCTTCCTGATGTTATCGGTTCCTGACTCGGTGTTTATGGTTGAAGACATAGATATTTACGCTTATTTTATTAGTAAGTCAGATATGTTCGACAAAATCAAACTGGAAGTGATCCCGAAAATGACCATAATCTATTGTTTACTTGGCGAAAAATGAATAGTTCATTTTAACGCCTCTAAAACGAAACCGCTCTCTATTAATAATTTTAAAGGACCATTTGTGCCTCCCATCAATATGGCTGATGCTAACCTCCAGAAGACCAACGTAATGCACCTTTTTTGTCTCAATGACTTGATTTGTGAAGTTAATACATTGAATCAATTGCCAAGTTTGCCGCTAGGAAAGTCGTTTCGCTATGTTGTGCTATGTTTTGCACATTTAAAACATCAACATTCGTCCATGAATCGAATATTGTTGCCACATCTGGTTTAGCTCTTCTGTTTTACATTTAAAGATTCTTAACAATATCCAAAGAGTATTCTGTAACGTTATCAGTCCACACTTGGCATCTCTGGTTCAGTAAGTAACGTAGCTTCCTGCTGCACCTTCTATAAATATCTTCACGGAAATTATTCTGATATCTCGTTGGTGGCAAGGTCTCATCATTTTGAAGTTGAAATAGCTAGATGTAACCGTAAGTTCTATGTTAATAGTTTCTTCTTTCGCACTTCTTGCTTGTGAAACTCCCTTCCGGCTTCTTTCTTTCTACTCAACTTTGATCTTTCATTAATTCAAATGCAATATCTATCGTTACTGTTGTGGGATCTCTCCTTGGTATATGATAATGGACTCGACTGGAGTATAATATACTCGTGCCATAGTGAGATACGGGAGTTGCCATAGAGTAATCGTAGTAATCGTAGAGATCCGTTAGAGTTATCGAAGAGTACTGAAACTGATACGTAAATTACCGAGAGATATCGAAGTTACGTCAGAAGTCAGAATAGCTCTGAGCTACACTCAGCTAAAATAATATATGCAGATATACTATTTCCAACGACTTCACTTCAAGACTTGTATATATTTATTTCTACTAATAGCATTCCTGGATTTACTAACATGCGTTCAAGTTTGTATATTACGTTCAATATAACCTACTTTTTTTTTACCTCAACAAGCAGTATAACCCGGCGTTGCTCGGGTGTAGTGAAAGCTTTAAAACTAATCCATGGTCCTGTAGCTCAGACTCTTTGACGTTGGCACGAAAGACTAAAACGTAATAGTTGTTTCCAGTTTAAGCGAAACCGTAGACTGAAAGAAAAATGAATGGATGTAAGTCAAATTTTGATTTCCTGGTATCGATATCAAATAAGTTTTTTCGTCGTAAACTGAATTTTGAAGGCAAAATAAGTTCTCTGAGTAAATGGTATCATGGCTGAGACTAAAAACTACAATTATACTTACTTAAAGCCAAACCTGAAGCAAAAACTAAAATAAAAGGGCTGAAAAAATACGAACATACAGGCAGATAAACAGACACACACACAAACATCTTACCTTTTATATATATATATATATATATATATATATATATATATATATATATATATATATTATCGATTTTCTGCACTATTGTAAGAACTGCAACCTTGAAACTTCTGAATATCGTTTCTTATGCCTTTGTCTACTCCTACTATAACTCGATTTTATCGATTATCGATTTTCGATATTTATTGGGGGTACCTCGACACAAAACCTAGCTAAGAACACTCGCAGACGCTTATAGTACAACTATGCAAATTTTCAAAAAAATTGGTTTAGCCGTTTCGGTGTCTATAGGTAACGGAGACACACACACACACACACACACACACACACACACACACACACACACACACAGAGTTCCATTTATAAATATGTTTAGATATCTGTTTTTTGTTGTTCATTACTTTCGGCGGTTCCTCACCCGGAATCCAGAACAGTTATGTTCTGTCTTTTTATTTTCTGTTCTTTTGTTGTTCACTCTCCTTAATAATGCTTTTGTTTTAATATTCCCTCACACTCAGTAACCAGTTGCGTCTTAGTAGTTTGCTTAAGGTAAAATGATACAAAAGTGAAGAAAGAGCGCAGTACTAGATTAGCAGATAGGCTTCATAACACAGTGAGAGCTTATTTAATAACAAATGAGACAAAAATATGAAAAAGAAAAAGAAACTAAATAAAATAGTCTTTTTTTATTTCTTCTTTCACTCTCAGTAACCCTTTGTCCCTAATTGTTTTGCATGGGGGTCAAATGATTTTAAAAATACCAGTTTAAACTTCCATTCCAAATTAGTAAATAAAAGAGAAATTGAAAAAATGTACTTCAAGAATCCGTGTTTCTATTTAGTTACGTGGTCGAAACGTCTCTTGAATTTAACCTGATCTATTTGTCTATATTTCTGGGATGATGTAGTATTTGCAGTATTTACATTATTCGGACTATTGTCCTCATCTTTGTTGCCATTTGTTCGACGTTTCGGCCGTTGTACCTAAAGAAGGCCGGAGCGTACAACGACCGAAACGTTGTACAAATAGCAACAAAAATGTAAATACTGTTAGCCTGATCTGTTTATAAAGATTTTTTTCTCTCAGCCGATCTCAAGTGGGACGAGTATATCGAATCAATAGCTACATCTACTGCTAAGAAGATTTGGTCACTGTGTCCGGCTATGAGTTTTTTTCTTTTCGTCAGAGTCCATCATGCATATTTAAAAATCTACTGTTCGTCTGTGCATTTAATACTGTTCCCGTATCTGATCGGGTGCTCCTGCTTTTGATCCAGGGGTTCCGGACAAAATCCAAGGAAGGATCTGCAATGTAATCGATCCCGATTTAGCAGCTCGTCTTGCGACCCTTTCTCACCGACAGAAAGTGGCTTCCCTCTGTCTTTTTTACAAATATTTTCAAAGCATCTGCTATGACGAGCTTCTTTCTCTAGTGCTCCGATGACATGAATTTACTCGTGCTACTAAATTGGCAAATAGGTCCCGCCATTTTGCCGTCGAAATAGTTAAATGCTACTGCTACAGTTTCTTTTCTCGCACTTCCTGCCTGTGGAACGCACTTCCATATATTTCTATCCTTGATAGCCACAAACTCCAAAGGTCTAAGTGCAACGCCAATTGCCACCTTTTATCTCCTTGTTTCCCATCTTTCTCTTATCATTTCTTCGACATACCCTGTAACTATGCCTCTCTTTTTTTCCTCACACTGTAACCCCCTGCGCACCAGTGGCGGTACTGTCTTTCTTGGGGTGAAAACAATTATAAAAAAATTAATGGACTGAATATTCATGGAGGACTGGATATTTACTAAATTTAACCTTCTCTACAGCAGTTACATTATTCGGACTATTGTCCTCATATTTGTTGCCATTTGCACGACGTTTCGGTTGCTGTACACTCCGGACTTCTTCAGGTGCTAGGAATTTCGAGCCGAACTTTTTATTACACTCAACAAAGATGAGGACAATAGTCCGAATAATGTAAATACCGTAAATCCTACCTTATCTCAGATATATAGACATTAGCCTTGTCTGTTGGGCTATCAATTGTAAGAAGACAGAATCAATAGTTGCCAGGATGTAGGCAATGATGGCTCTTTACAACTTCCTACTATTTGTAGCTCTGAGTAAGCTTTGATTTTTTTACCAACAAACTCGTTAGGTTGGTTAGTCACTGCTTCTCTCTGTTCCTTTTGCCTTTAATATGTTTGTGCGTAGCAATTCTTTAAGCCCTCTTTTTCATGTCTATTAAATATCCCACATCGAATATCTGCAAAGAAAGTAGAAATGTTGAAGGAAGCTGGACTTAAATTTATTATGGATGATATAGTGAGAGCGTATTTAATAACAGATGAGACAAAAATATGAGAAAGAAAAAGAAACTACATAAAATCATTTCTTTTATTAAATCATAAACATTTATTTTAAGCGATAGTTTTATTTCGGAGAAAAATTGAAATATAAAAAGTAACGGTTTTTTTATCGATTTGTTTTCTACGGTTTATCAACCTTTTGCAGGTTATTTAAAGCCAAAAATTATTTTTAGATTGTAATAATTGTTTTTAGATAATAATGGCGTTGTGACAGAAGTTTTGTCAATATTCGTCATTGACTGTCATAATCTTCACAGTATAAGATACACAGATGACTCAGTGCTAAGAAAGACAGCACCGCCACTGGTGCGTAGGGGGTTACAGTGTGAGAGAAAAAAAAGAGGGGCGTAGTTACAGGAGATGTCGAAAAAATGATAAAAGCAAGATGGAAAACAAAAAGATAAAAGGTGGCAATTGGCGTTGTACTTAGACCTTTGGAAACTACAAAACCACCTACAGAATGTAGCAAAGAAAGCAAGAAGAAAGGACTAAACAAACTACAAGAAAACTGAATGTATGGTCATCAGCAAAAAGAGAAGACTAAAAGGACAATTACAGGTAGAGAATACTAAAATCAAGCAGGTACAGAAATTTAAATGTCTGGTAAGTGTTCTGACAGAGGACGGAAAGTGCGATGTGGAGATCGGAAGACTCATTGGCATGACCAAGGAAGCATTCCAGAAGGTAAGCAGAGAGACAGTAAGATTTCGTTGGAAACAAAGGAAAGAGTCATATGAATATGATATCTGTCCTCCTATATGGCAGGGAATGCTGGATAATCTCTTCAAAGATGAAAACGAGCCTCGAAGCAACAGAAATGTGGTTCTACAGAAGAATACTGAGGATTCCATAAACCGAACACGTGAGCAACGACGAAGTTTTGGAGAGAATGCAAACGAAAAGGAAATATATACTTAATATCAGGAAGAGACAACTGAGGTTCTGGGATATGTAATAAGGTCGGAGGGTTTGGAGAATCTAGTACTCACGGGAAAGATTTAGAAAAAGATAGACAGGAAAAAAAAGCAACGCAAAATATATTTGATGAGCTTGATTAAGTGGGTGGTGTAGCAGGGCGTGTGAGTGATAATAAGAGATACTAAAAGATCAGTCAGTCAGTTAAGTGCCATGCGCACTACACGCTTGGGCGATCATGTCTCGAAAGAGACATGAGTGACTGGGCAGAAGATTATCCCGCAGTAGGTTGCCATTGCTTTCTGCGGTAGATTGGTTGCCGACTAAGGCTATAGAACCCAATCTGTCCTATTATTTAACCCATAACTGGAGGGAAGAGACGGATTAATACCTTTCCCAAGGGTATTTGCGCGAATGGATTCAACTGGAATTCGAACTCGGTTCCCCGATTTCTCGTTCCAAGACGATATCCACTGCGCCACAAGGCACATCCTTATACTGACTGGGCAGAAGATTATCCTGCAGTAGGTTGCCATTGCTTTCTGCGGTAGACTGGTTGCCGACCAAGGCTATAGAATAGTTATTTAACCCATAACTGGAAGGAAGAGACGGATTAATACCTTTCCCAAGGGTATTTGTGCGTAAGTGAAGGCAATGAATTCAGCTGGAATTCGAACTCGGTTCCCCGATTTCGCGCTCCGAGCCGATATCTACTGGACCACAACGCACATACTAAAAGATACCAAGAGGAAAAGCGTTAAAAGTGACAAAGGATAAGGGCAAGTGGAGGTCTGACAGGACATGACATGTAAAGAAGAAGAAGGCACAAGTCTTGTTTATATAGCTGGGGGGGGGGGGGGAAGAGGTGGATTCATGTCCTTCCCGATCATATTTGCAGGTAAGTGAATATAACGAACCTAAATGGAATTGAAACTCAGCTTTCCGATTTAGCAATTCCGAGTGAATAACAAAAGGGATAAAAACATGAAACGTTACTTTTTATCTTTTAGTTTTTCTCCGAAATAAAACTAATGCTTAAAATAAATGTTTATGATTTATGAAAGGTTTTACTGAATTCATTGTGAAACAATTTCATTTGGTGTTGTATCCCGGGAGGGGATAAACAGAGAAAGAATAGTGCAAGAAATAACTAATAACACTGAGAATGTATAAAGAGAGATTCATAATACCTCAGTATAATAAACCAAATACAAGTACACCAACGAACAGTTAACACGACTAACAAGTAAGAAGGCAATGTCTCTGTATAGGACGTATGCGTCCGTCTTGAGAAGTAGGCTTCCGTCTAGTGACGTCTAACTCTCGTCTAAGGCCGATGGCTCTCGACTCTCGTATAATGACGAATAATCTTGATCACTCCCGTGTAATGACGAAGATTCTCGTATAGCTACGAACACACTCGATCTCGTTCGAGTGCTCTCTCTGTAGTTCGCTCTCATCTAGGTCTTTTATAACCCGGGCCATACTCATTCCTGGCTAGGACAGGATATTCCTCCACAACATTCGGGAAAAAATAAACTAAAAAAATAGCTTTTAATCGATCTTAATATAACCTGCGATTTGAATATATCACCTCGCACCTTTTAATCGATTAGAAAATACCTTTATTCTAAATTTCATGCTATAAACAAAGAATACTTGTGTAAATCGGAGTAATTTAACGTTAAATTTGCTAATTTTTAAAAAATAACGTGTCACAGATGTATATTCTATTTTTGCAAGATTTTTATAACCGAGATTTAATTTTTGTTTACAAACTTAAGAAGCTGCCAAAATAGACGCAAAAAATATTAACTTTCGAAAACTTAAAAAAAAAAAGATTCCAATCAATTTAATTTCTATTTGATATACACCAGAGTATTTTCTTTACTGGAAATAGTAAATTTAATCATTTAGATTCCAATTAAAGCTAAAATTAAAACTACAAAAAACCTTTTTTATTTATCAAAATTAATTTTAAAACGTAGGTATCGTGAATTATCGTAAAAACGTGGAAGTACCTATGTTTATGATTTATGAATGTTTTTTTTTTTAATAATATCACCCTGAGCAAGGCGGTAACGCCACTGAAGCGCAGGGGGCTACGTAGGAATGAAAAGATTGGAAAAGAGAGAGCCGGAAACCACACTGAATTAATTGTGAAAAAATTCTTTCTGACATTAAAATAAACTAAAATCTTAATATAACCAGCGATCTGAATACATCGCTATTGCCTTTTTAACTGCCCGTAAATTATTCATTTTAAAGTACAATTTATAAAACACGATATGTATATGTGTATTATTGCGTACTATTGTATATGTTTATCTTTCACAGTATTTAAAAAAGTATTTAACCTCACTTTTAAAATGATTTATTCTCTTTATTTCTATTTTTCTTGATGTGCCGTGTCCTTCCTGGACGTTGGCGATTATGGACTTCCACTTTCCCCTATACCTTACATGTGCACATCTCAAAAGAATTTGGGAGTTCTTTTCCTATCTTCCGATCGGAGTGAGTTTTTACCTTCGTAATCATCATTAGATACATCCAACTCTTTCCGAATCCTCTGTACTGTTCTAAGATTGACAACCAAACACTAAAATGGAGTTTCCGGAGTGAAAGCCAAGCAGTACAGCATGCCGTTTCCAAATTTCTGGTAGAGTGAATTGCGTCATGATTCTCTTTTTCTCACAGACGGTTCCCAACTGACCCTACTATACTGTGTAGGCGTTAAAATAAAAAGACAATGCAGGGAATTAAAAAACTAGAATGGCGACAATTTACCAATCGCGCCTTCTGTGTATAAAACCCAAAGAAATATATTAACTAGTAAATAGGTGTTGTATTGTCTTTACTGAATGTTGAGTTAGACAATAAGGATTAGGATGTGGTTTCCGGCTTTCTCTTTTCCAATCTTTTCACTATTACGTAGCCCCCTGCACATCAGTGGCGTTACCGCCTTGCTCGGGGGTGATACGATTAAAATGAGACTGTCTGAAGGCCTTGTTCATTCGTGTAACTGTTTAAATGAAAAGGAAACGTAGTCGTAAATACGACAGGACTGTCGTTTTTAATACGCGGTTGCGAAACATTCGAGCTCTGAATTGAGCCGTTGTTGAAGCAAAGAAAGTATTTTTTGTTTTGTTTTTTAATACATTTCACACAATCATTTCTTTTATTCAATAAAACAAATGTGCGCTTACCTCATGTTGAATTTCCTCCTTTGCACATGCTCCCATGATCTATGGAAGCCAAACAGATTTAAGAATCAAACTTGATAAGCCATCTTTGGCGAGCGCGTTGAACAAACAAACCATTGCATGTCTACTGAATTCGATGTTTACTAGGTTCACCATATTTGTCAATCTTAGCTCAGTAGATCTTCTCAACTGACTTGCAGGTTATATACAGATCATGGCAAAAAAATTATATCGTTCGCACACTTGCAGGATATTCTCTCGGGATTTATTTATTTAGTTGGTCGTTTTTGTTTAGTGCCATATCAAGCTCTATGGATTATTTAATGCTGAAATTTAAGTATTACAATTGTAATATATATGCAACAAAAGTTAGAGAAAAGGTTACACTTGTAACCAATATGCAACAAAGGGTTAAGCTCTATACGTGATACACGCTTTGGCGATCATGTGTCGAAAGAGACATGATTGACTGGGCAGAAGATTATTCCGCTTTAGGCTGCCATTATTTTCTGCGGTAGACTGGTTGCCAGCCAAGGCTACAGAACCCAATCAGTCCTGTTATTTAACCAATAACTGGAAGGAAGAGACGAATTAAAATATTTCCAAAATATATTTGCGCGTAAATGAATGCAAGGAATTCGAAATCGGCTCCCCGATTTCTCCTCCCGAGCCGATATCTCCTACACCACAACGCACACTTTTTAGATGCTAACGGTTTAGTGATATAAACCTTACTAATTAATTTAATTGGGGATAGGTATTTCTTACCTTTTCCAACGGTATTTGTGTGTTAGTGAATATAACGAATACTAATGGAATTGGTATTCGGTTCTCCGATTAACAATTCCGGGTTAATATCCAGTACTCCACTCACAAATTCAAACTTTCAGCATCTGCTATTCCCAAGCGGTCACTCATCTAGGTACTAACCAGGTTCGACGTTGCTTAACGTCAGTAATCGTACAAGAATCGGCGTTTCAACGTGATGTGGCCGTAAACTATGGACCTTTAGACCTAAAATTGGGCTTGAGAAATATTTTAAATTGGTTTTGAAACATCAGAAGCGATGTAATCCTTAGTTGGGGTTTTTATTTTCTACTACATATTTGTGTTTGTAAATAAAATGTAATTTATGTTACATGGAATTTTGAGTTGTGCTCAAGTGGAACCTGAACTTTTTTTATACCATAAATGGACAAGAATAAAAGATTGAGAAACACTGCTTTAAATGACATTCAACCCATTATTGTGAATTATTTGTGAAATTTAGATGTTTTCGCCAACGCAGATTCTTGATTCATCACTGAATATCACTTTCATCCAAACTTCCACAAGCTATGATTGATTCCCTTTAGGCTATGCAAATCTCATTTACTTCTGTTTGTGCTGAAGTGCTGATTTTCGTCTGGATGTTTTATATGTAACACCCAATTTATTTAGCAGATTTCCCATAGTTCTGTCACAGACATTGGCTTCTATTTCGACTTGTTTATCATTTGTCTTGTATATTTTCTATTTTCAAGACCTATTGCTTGACATTTTCTATCCCGACTTTTGATGTCTTTCGTGGTCTACCAGCAGGTTTTCCTTTTTTTAACCATTCCATTTCTTTTATAATTCCATCAAATTTAAATCACAGTTGACTTGGAACGACCAACGTCTTTTGACATACTTCACTGTGAATAAGGCAATCCAATGTGTTTTACGTTCATTTCCATAAGTAATACCCACTACTAACAAGGAATATATATATATATATATATATATATATATATATATATATATATAAATTCATATGTCCATTTAGAGAATGTATCTCTAACAACCTCAATAATATCTACATTGGCCACACCACAAATTCGCTCTCACGGCGTCTGACGTTGCACTTAAATGAAAATTCAAATATATTCCGTCATTTAGAACAACACGGTTATCAACGCACACTTCTGAGAAAAACGCTTGTTGATAACACGTACATACTCAAACAAGAAAATAATAAGCAGAAACTAAAAATCCTCGAAGCACTCTACATTAAACAATTTAAACCTGGTTTGAATACAATCAATTTTGATATTTCCAACAACGTACTCAAATGTCTGTAATCAGACCAGGGACCACAGCACCACAATGCCACTATTTTGTCACTGTCTTAGGCCATCCGCCACGGTAGGGATGGACTTATATTTTCAGTTCAATTCTCTTCATTGTTAATAGCTTAAATGTTCTATGTTTACTGTGTTAATATTTACTCTTTGATAATGGCTTATGTGAGCCGAAAGCTTAGACCCGATAAAAAAAATCAACAATTACTGTGATTTTTTGTTGTCTTTCAACGACATCACCATCAAGTATATCAGACGGTATGAACGGATCCTACACAAAATTAATAGACAAAACTTGTCTATATTATTCAATGAAACCTGCATGAATATATATATATATATATATATATATATATATATATATATATATATATAAAAGAAGATTTTACAGTGCTATATAAATATATGTATCTGGGAGGAAAGTTGTATTGCCCTTGATTCTTCCTGTTTCCAGTTTTAGCGATTTACTAAATGTAGCTAGGATGTTGCGCAAGGCCTAAATTATCAATGACCTAACGAGTTTCTAAGTGTAGCTTGATGTGGTAAAACGCCTAAATTATCAATGACCTAACGAGTTTCTAAGTGTAGCTTGATGTGGTAAAACGCCTAAATTATCAATGACCTAGTGTGTTTTTTAAGTGTAGTTAGGATGTGGCACAAGGCCTAGATTATCAATGACCTAGTGAACTTCTAAGTGTAGCTTGGATGTGGCACAAAGCCTTGATAATCAATGACCTAGTGAGTTTCTTAAGTCTAGCTTGGACGTGGCACAAGAAATAGATTATCAATGATCTAGTGAGTTTCTAAGTGTAGCTTGGATGTGTCACAAGGCCTAAATTATCAATGACATATTGAGTTTTTAAATGTCGCTTGGATGTGGTACAAGGCCTAAATTATCAATGACCTAATCAGTTTCTATGTGTAGCTTGGATGTGGTACAAGGCTTAAAATAATCAATGACCTAGTGCGTTTCTAACTCTCTACTCAGCCGTAATTGATGTTGCGAGGCAAACTTGCTAATAATTACACGACGTCCTAAGTGCCAAACTCGTACAGTTATGAGAGAATCATTGTTATATAATGTTTTACATTCAATTGTTATTCTTCATGATAAAACAAACGCCATATTGGTTATTAAGCCGAGAACTATGTTTGCATTTTTGGAGTTGAATAAAGCGCTGTAAAAAAAGGATTCTGCTTACATGACAAGTAGAACATCGAATCTTACTGGAACTTTATGCATTGTATTTATCGTTGCCAGTTCAAAATATGGGTTATTTTAATATATTTTAAATTTATGAAAGTCTATATTTAGTTGGAGGTATATGACATCAAATATTGTACCAACGAGAATTTCGCTTTTTCTCTATTTCATGCAAATAAATTAACACAAATGTTTCGAAAACAAACAAAAAAAAAGAGATTTTAGAACAAATTTTATTGATAAATCAAGAGATATAAATTTTACAATATTTATTCATTTTATAAATCAGAGGCTATTACGAGGTGTATGTGGATGGAAATAGGAACTTTTAGCTTACTTTAAGTATGTATGCTCGTTGTCTTCATTTGTAATGAAAAATAATGCATTGGGCTATTACATCTTAAAAGTTTAATGTATTTAATACACCGATGATAAAAGAATATATATATATATATATATATATATATATATATATATATAGTACAGATTATTTACTTCGAATGATATATATCGCCATTATTTTCTCGCATACATGTGATAGTATTTTCTGCCTTATTTGATATTAACCAAATAAACTAGTCTATGGTCCCATCATATTGATTGTTTGTGCGCATGCGCATGAGGGTCGTTGGTTCCTTTCAATATATTTTTTCACTTTTAAATACGACGAAGTAAATATAGTTAATTCTGTTTCTTTGATTTTCCCAGGTCATTAGCACTAGAATGATTTAATAAAGATGTGTGTGGGGATTTACTTACACTTGGTCTGCTAAGGTGCTTGCTAGGTGGCGTTGTTCCAGGACGATAAAGGACAAACATATGTTTTTTATTTTTATTTTCTTTACTCTTTTCAAACGGTAGGTGCCGAACACGAATTGTCCCCGCGGAGGGAAGGTCAAATCCTTTCCACCGGGCGACTGAACTTTTACACACACACACACACACACACACACACGCTTCATAATACCTAAGTTTTAGAAGAGTTCTTTCTTGCTTTTCAGCTGTGTACACATAAGTATATTTTCTTTCTTTTGTTAATCATTATTAATCAGTATGAAAAACCTCCTTGTTTAAAATTTATTTCTTTTACGTCTGAAAAATGATGACCACACGTCATTTACATGTTGAAAATATTGTTGCCTCCGTTGAGCAAAAAGTAATAACCGAAAGAAATTTAAGAAAATAGGTAAGCAAAAAAAGAACAGTTTAACTGGTATTTTTTTTTTTGCATTTACGATACGTTTTTCAAATCCAAATAAGGTAAAAACAGAATTTTAAAAAAGTAGAAAATTGTCTGAAAATCTTTCAAGATCAAGACAATTAATTTGGTATGATTTCGCATTGGTATAGTGTTTTCATTTATTGGAAATATTTTATAGATAAATGAATTGTCTCCTTTTGTAGATTTTAAACCCACTGTTCAAGCATTTACTTTTATAATGAGTGCTCGATACAAAGTAGAGCTTTATATTGTAATAGTTGTTATAAAAGGTTTATAAAAGCATAGTGTCACTACACAAAAATTCTCATGTTTCAGAGCCTAAGTGCTCTTTTTCGGGTGACTTTGTGGAACTGAAAATAAATGGTGGAAACGATTTATTTTTGGGAATGCTATATGTAAATGATATGTGGGATGGGAATTTAGTATGTCTAAGCTGGTCCGTCTTCAGTTTGTAACCATAAAGATACAGCTTTGGGTTAGGAGAGGGGGGCGAGGTAGTTTAATTTTGGACAGGTCACTATTTAGTTTTGTCTAGGTAATTCTTTTAGTGGAATGTTAGTTTTTTTTAAATGGGTAAACATTTTTATTTTACTACTATCTATGAGTGGATGAAATAGAGCGACTTTTTAGTGTTGTATGGGTTTATTTTATTTTATTAATATAATATTCATTTTTTATTTTGTGGATTAAATATGGATATTAATTAACTTTTGGAGAGGATTATTTTATCTGAGTGAGGTATCTAGTTGGGCCACATAATTCTTCAAATAGGTAAATAATTTTAACTGTAGGTTGATTTTTATATTAGGGCACGTGTTATGATTAATACCTTTTGGTTAATTAAATGTTAACGAAAAATATTTTCGATGTTTACATAACACTACTAATTCATCCCTACGGTTCAATAGTTAACCATTGTTGGGGTACTTTAGAATGTGCAGCTTTTCACTCAGGCATAAAGGGCAGATGTCGTTAAACGAGTTACAGATTCTAGTTTTTTCCAGGATTTTTCATTTTACTTTTGGTGTTTTATTTGTGTCCTTTAATTTCCAAAAATGCAGAAAATATGCAGAAAATATGCAGAAAGGGACATCACCTGAAGAAGAGCACTTGGGCTCTAAAACATGAGAATTTTTGTGTGGTGATACTATGCTATTACAATATATATATATATATATATATATATATATATATATATATATATATATATATATATGTGTGTGTGTGTGTGTGTGTGTGCGCGCGCGCACGCACGTGTGAGCGGATGTATTTCATATTAATATAAGCGTTATTTTTAGTGGATAAACGTATTTGAATTGATATTATACTTTTATTTTATTTTATTAACCAATGAAAGTAATAACAAGCGGCCTTAACTCAGAAGTCCTAATAAAAAAAAAGTTAACCTTCTGAAAGGTATCGAATTTTGCCTACAGACAGAAATTGAATTTTACCTACCGACAGAAATCGAATTTTACTTACTGACAGAGATCGAAATTTGCCTACCGACAGAAATCGCAATTTGCTTACCGACAGTGATCGAAATTTACCTGCCGAGAGAAATCGAATTTTGCTTACCAACAGAAATCCGACAGAAATCCAATTTTGCCTACCGACAGAGATCGAATTTTTAGTTCAGACAGAAATCGAATTTTGCTTACCGACAGAAATCATATTTTATCTACCGACAGAAATCGAATTTTGCCTACCGACAGAAATCGCATTTTACCTACCGACAGAGATCGAATCTTGCGTTTCGACAGAAATCGCATTTTGTCTACCGACAGAAATCCAATTTTGCCTCGCAATTGCCACCCGACAGCATCAACAAGCAATTTTTCTTTGTTGGATTTCTCAATATAGACCGGTTTTTATTAATTTAGAAAAAAAAATCTAGGATAGCAATTCAAACAGGGGTCCCTAGAAAAAATAACGTTCATATATATATATATATATATATATATATATATATATATATATATATATAAACGTTATTTTTTCTATACATATATGTGTGTGTGTGTGTGTGTGTGTGTCTGTGTGTGTGTGTGTGTGTGTCTGTGTGTGTGTGTGTGTGTGTGTGTATTAATAAGATAAACAAAAGAACAATAATGAGAAAACTCGAAAATATTTTTGAATATCAAAAATACTGAATTCCTTTTTAATAGTCGGCGATAATTCGTATATTAAACTATATTTTGCATGAATTAAATGCATTGCGAAAATCTTTTTGTGAAACGTTTTTTAACCCTCAAATGAAATTAAGATAGGGGCAAATTTTATATAAATCGTTCAATTTTTAAATATTTTTTTAAATTGGTACAAAACATGTTAACCTGTCCTTTTTGTTTATTTCTTGCAAGGTACCTCCACTAATTTGCGGGAAAAACAGCATAGCGTAATGAAAAAGGTCATAAACTTAACGAAAATAAAGTTTTATCGTCAAAATGTTCATGTTATTATTAAGATTTAAGTATTTTTTAATTATTTTTTGAAATTTTTTAAATCCTTTCTAACACGTTCGAAATTTTGGTTAAAACCTTGTTTTCTTTACGTCATCGCCTATTCCAACGATTACCATTGTTTGTTTGTTTTTTTTGCGCGTAGAAAATACATTAATCTGGAAATTCTTGTAAAAATTAAATAATTGTCCGATTTTAATTAAATTTTCAGGATTTATTCACAAATGAATGAAATTATTTTTTTTTTTTTTTTTAAGAAAATATTGGGAATTTTTTTAAAAATGTGTTACCCCTCCTCCCCCACTTACTTCATTTCATGAAATTTTGCACATAATCTTTATGTTCCCTGACAATTTTTTTTTCGTTAGAAATAGGAGTCTATGGAGATAGAAAAAAAAGTAGTTGATTTACAAATTAGTGCGCAAATAAATGAAAATCATCTTTGAATTGAAAAATAATAAATCCAATAAAACTATGACATTACTTTATTAGAAAAGCTTCTAATTACTTTTGTTAATAATTAATTTTAAGGACATTATTGTCTGAAGAAATAAAAATTTTTGATGAATAATGAATTTTTACAAGAATTTTTTCAAGCTTTTTACATTTTAATTATAATCATTTATAATAGTTTAAAATCATGTAAATTTCTGTATTTGTTTGTTCCCGGGAAATTATATAATAATTAATTGGAAACGAAACTTACAAGTCCAAAAATGCAAAGATTATTAAACGTAGAGACGCACAACTATTTTTAAAATAATTTTTATTTACTTAATACGTTACTTAATACGTTCCTTGTTCCTTATAGAGTGAAGCCGACGAGGCGCAGTGTATTGCTTTTAAGGAAACAAGCTGGGTTGAGGATGTGCGTTGTGGTACAGTGGATATCGGCTAGGAACGAGAAACCGGGGAGCCGAGTTCGATTTCCAGCTGAATCCATTGTATTCACTTACGCGCAAATACCCTTGGGAAAGGTAATAATCCGTCTCTTCCTTCCAGTTATGGGTTAAATAGCAGGGCAGGGAGCTGAGTTCGAATTCCAGCCGAATCCATTGTATTCACTTACGCGCAAATACCCTTGGGAAAGCTATTAATCCGTCTCTTCCTTCCAGTTATGGGTTAAATAGCAGGACAGATTGGGTTCTATAGCCTTGGTCGGCAACCAGTCTACCGCAGAAAGCAATGGCAACCTACTGCGGGATAATCTTCTGCCCAGTCAGTCATGTCTCTTTCGAGACATGATCGCCCAAGCGTGTATCACGTATGGCACCTAAACTGACTGAGCTGGGCCCATGCGATGATTATGAAATTAAAAAATAGCAATGGTGGAAGAACCGTTTTCATACAAGAATTATTCAGGATTCAATGCTCAAGCAGTTAGCGTTAAGATCGGTTAAAAATAAAACAGTTTTTTCAGGAAATTAGATTTCTCAAGTCCAATGTCTGTTATAGCTCTTTTATGTACTTATGGGAGTTTCCTTCCTAATCTTTTGTTTAAGGTAGTGTCGAAAGTCAACATTTTAATTATATCATTGTTTTCCGTTTTAGTTATTTGTATTATCCATTTTAGTTGTTGCTGCTTTTGACAGTTTTCAAGTGCTGTAATTTTCTGTTAATTGTTCCTTGCGATTCTTCAGCGCCATTTCTATAAAATCTAATAAAAGATTGCCTTGTTCAACATCTATAGGATTCATTCACTTGAAGCCATTTTTAATCATTTGTCCGAGAAGACGGTTGTATATGGCTGATAGTGTAGACATTTCTGAACAAGATGATCGCCATACATGACATCTATATGGGATTCTAGAACTGGTGAGGCTATTTAAGAACATGACTCGAAGTTAATATTTTGATTTTGTAGTATCTTGTGATGTTGGGAAAAAAAACGCAGCGCTGCTTATTCTATGTTCAATTTCCTTTGTTTCACGGCATATCAACTTCTTATGGGTCATTTAATGCCAAAATTTAATTTTATGGGGAGCTTTGATAAATCTCATTTTTGTTTTACTATTGATGGTATTTTCGTATAAAAATGTATTTTTATACTTTCATAGTGTTTTGATTTTGTTAAAAAGTTCCCTATTTGCCTATAGCAGGTGCTATCACCCAGGCCAGGGTGGGACTGGAAACAACAGCATTTAAGAAGTGGTTCAACGCTTCTCGAAACCCTTCGATCAAAGCCTTGCTGCCGGGTGACCCCCACCGTCATACTAAGGACGCTACTAAATTTGTTATAACTAATCCATATGCCGAGGTATTTTGAGTATTTACTAATTTTACATGCTGAGTTTTATTGACAGATTCAGGGTATGTGGCATCACTGCTTTTATTCCACTTCCAGATTATAGTTTCCCATTTTTGTAAGGCTTATTATAACTCTTATTTCTTGAAATGTTTGGTATAGAATGTTAATTTTTTTGTTCAAGATCATTCTTATACTAATTATGAAGACCTATGTCATCAGTATAGCCCCATTAATCATCGGTAAACTGGCATCAATAGGGAAACAGTAACGGGAGACAAAAATGAATAATTGTCTATTACCAGTCTCTTTATAATTGCGATAATGTTCCCATTTTCTTAATAAACGTTTTGAGACAGGAAAATATGATTTTTGTCTTAATAATAATCCTGTTCTGGTAGAAAGCCACAACATGGAACTGTCAGTTAGAATGGGATTAACAAAAACATCCCTGGAAACCAAGAGTAACTTCCTGTCCATTGCAGGATCATTTTCTATACGAACATTAGCCGTGGAAATTTCATGGTGGTCCTATTTTAATTCTCTGTTGAATTTAAAAGATCTAGTAAGCTTTTTGCGAGTTACAAAACTATCAGATACCTTACTGTAATGTTAAATATTTGAATTTAACTATTTTAATAATATTGCAACAACGATCATAAATTTGAATGCTGTTACTTAAAGAAGTAAAGGTAAAAATAAAAATTGACAAGTTTTTTTTTTATTTTTCTGAAGCAAACATTGAACACAGAAGAGCAATATCATTTCCTTTATCTTCCCTTCATTTTCTTTCTTTCTTTCTTTCTTTCTTTCTTATGCAATTCTTCTTTTACTCACTAAAATCAAATAACCTTTCTGATATATTTTTCTTCCGTATTGCTATGCAGTCGGAACGAAATTGTTCATTACTTATTTGAAATAATATCGGGGTGTAACGCACGTATGAAAAATACTAACGAAACAAAAAGCAAATATATAAATATATATATTGTGTGTATTTTGGCAGCATTTTTTCATTAATGCAGGTTTCATTGAATAATATAGACAAGTTTTGTCTATTAATTTTGTGTAGGATCCGTTCATACCGTCTGATATACTTGATGGTGATGTCGTTAAAAGGCAACAAAAAATCACAGTATTTGTTGAATTTTTTATCGGGTCTAAGCTTTCGGCTCACATAAGGTAGGGATGGACTTATATTTTCAATTCAATTATCTTTGTTGTTAATAGCTTAAATGTTCTATGTTTACTGTGTGTTATTATTTACTCTTTGATAATGGCTTATGTGAGCCGAAAGCTTAGACCCGATAAAAAATTCAACAAATACTGTGATTTTTTGTTGTCTTTTAACGACATCACCATCAAGTATATCAGACGGTATGAACGGATCCTACACAAAATTAATAGACAAAACTTGTCTATATTATTCAATGAAACCTGCATTAATGAAATATATATATATATATATATATATATATATATATATAGAGAGAGAGAGAGAGAGAGAGAGAGAGGTCGATGGGTAAATTATCGCCATTTCATTTTATATTTTTAATTTCTCGCCTGCACCTTGTTTGTTCTTAATTTTGTCGACTGTACAGTATAGTAGGGTCAGTTAGGCACCATCTGTGATAAAACGAACACCATGATGCAATTCACTCCGCCAGAAAATTGGAAACGGCTTGCTTTTCCGCTTGGCATTCACGCCGGAACGCTCCGATACGAACATTTCTGAGTGTTTGAATGTCAATCTGAAGACAGTTCAAAGAATTTTAGAAAGAGTTTGATAATATATCATTTTGGTGTTTTGAATGATCACTCGTGATGGCAACGTTACGCCTTCATTTATCTTCCCACAGGGCCTCAGACTCAAAACGGAGGCCTACATCATGGGGCCTTGAAATTGTAGTGTGTCAAGAGGGTGTTTACTAGAAAACCCTATATCTGGCAACAGGACTCTGCACCATGTCACACATGCTAGAGAACCTAATCATGTCTGTTAGACAATTTTTGCGACCACATCACCCCTTACATCTGGCCACCAAACTCCCCAGACTGCAACACCCTTGATTATTGAGTGTGGGGTGCACTTAAGTGAGAGACAAATAAAACTTTTTTATAACATCGATGAATTGAAGGCAAGGATTATGGCACCATTCAGCAACTTAAATAAGGGAACCGCCCAGAAAAATTGCAGAAGTTTCCGAAGATGTACCGAGGCCGTGGTTTAAGCCAATGTCAATTTTACTGAATAAATTTACACTTTACTATTTCAAGAGGTGTTTGTCTAATATTGGTAAATATATCTTTTAAAATGAGATGTGAGTGTTTTTATTGTTTTTTACGTAATTTAGAGATTTTATCCATCGAACTTTATGTGTGTGTGTGTGTGTGTATGCGCGCTCATCATTTATAGATGTATTTCAGTTCTTGAATTGATGTCCATAATTTATTTATTTATTTTTTATTTTTATTTTTAGTAGGAATCAATGTGCTAATTCCATGTGCGTGTGTGTGTGAGAAAGAGAGTGAGAGAGTGAAAGAGAGAGAGAGAGATAGAATACACACGCACAAATACAAACACACACAAACACATACATAGAATTAGATACGGACTTTGATTCCTACTAAAAAAAATAAATTACGGACATCAATGCAAGAAATTTGTCTTAAATTATATATGTGTGTATGAGAGAGATAGAGATAGATAAATAGATAGATAGAGAGAGAGAGAGAGAGAGAGAGAGAGAGAGATTACACACACACACACACACATATATATATATATATATATATATATATATAAAGACAAAAGGAAAAATTATCTCAGGCGATGTGTTTCCTCCTATGAAGAGCTTCATCAAGGCAAATGTAAGGAAGTTTATTTTGCAACAAGTATTTATATATATATAAATATTTATATATATAAAAATATTTATATATATAAAAATAAAAATGTTAGTTTTTTTAATAATATAGATTTAAGAAACTCTCATAAATATTCATATCACAAACTAAAAGTCTAGGTAAATTATGGAGGATTCTAAAAGCGGTAATTTAATATCTAATCATAAATCAAAGTGAGTAACTGCTGTTGCTTTTTTTTTACATAATTTAATTAATAATTAAACTGTTTTTGTTTGAGATTAATTTATGTATTATATATTTTAAGTAAAAGAAGGTCACGAATTCAAGCATTTTCCTTTAATTTTTGAACATTTTTTATAGGCATGTATGCTGTCTTGGGAAGGACATAATTCTTTCAGAAACAGAGATATTTGAAAAAAAAAAAAAAATTCCGGGCGAGGTGCAGATTTATATTTTGATAAGATTCGATAGAGGCAGTCTGAATAATTTTTCGCCCAATTGAGTTACTTTCTTTTTTAATAAATGCGGCATTCTTTAGATCAAAGATGTGGTCCAATGTATTTCTATATGTGACTTATGCACACACAAACGCACACACACATACACGTATCTATATATGTACATGTATATGTGCGTGTGCGTATGTGTGTGTGTGTATGTGTTAAGTTTATATGGTAGCGGAGAAAACACATTTTTATAAATATCCATCGTGAAAACCTGAGTCGATTAATCTGATGTAGTCGACATGAGTCTAAACTCAGAATGTTCCAGCGGTCGAGAGTGCTCAAAAATAACATAAAGAATGCCCTTGGAAAACTCACGACAAATACAATATAGAGAAAGCTGGAAAGATAGGTACGTTCTATTCAATTTTAGTCGAATACTGTGCTCACTTTCTCTCAATTTCTCAACGTTGGTTGTGGCATTACAATGTATATTCCTGTGTTCCCAGTGTTGATTCCAGTATCTACAAATCTTCTGTCTCTGATAGCGAATACTGTGTTTTCATAAAGGTTGCAAGTTAGGCAATAAATTCCTTAATCTATTTCAAAAACACTTCCCAAATAATAATCCCCTTGGCAAAATTTTTAATAAAAACAAACACTTAGTTATAGCTGCACTGATAATCTTGCTATGGTAATAAACAACACAGTAATAAAATCCTAAAACAACATTATGATATTAATTATGACCAACTTACTTCAAAGAATGACAATAACACAATTTCTTGCAATTGTCATAACCTTAATGTATGCCCTTTGCAAAATAAATGCTTTACAGATTCAATAGTATACCACGCTACCATTTCCACTGCTGAAAATCTTAATCTTATTAAACATTATATCGGATGTACCAAGAATAATTTTAAATCTCGAGTTTACGAGCACAACTTATTTGTCAAAAACAAAATATATAGTAATTCTACTTCTTCCTCTAAATATTACTAGCAATTGAAAAATGAAAATAAAACTCCTAGAGTTAAATGAAAAATACTAACTAAAGCTAGAACATGTAATTTGTTACAGGAAATGTTTCTCGTGATTGCAAGAAAAAGATACTTAAGATAAAATTTCAAAAAACCGACTTATACAACTAACTTAATGAAATCATTAATTTTTGTCATCATAAAATTTTCCATACTCTTAAATATATCTGAAATTATTTCAATTTTATTTTAATATTTTTACTGTTTTTTTCTTAAATTTCAGCTTATTTTACAGGTAATTTTTTTCATTACTCATTCGTTTATTTGTACTTGTTACGAAAATACTTTACTTTTTAATTTTTATATTATTCTTATCCTTTATGTTGTTTTTGTTTTTTATTTTATTTTATTTACTTTATTTGATTTTATTATTGATTTGATTTTTCTATCGCTTTAGTCTTTCTCTTTTCTTTCTCTTCCCTATTCTCTCGTCTTTCTTCTTTTTTATTTTCTCCTTTAATTTTTTTTTCCCGGTTTAATATTTTTGATATGTCTGGCTTTCTGCGGCAAAACATTGAAACACTACTGTCTATGAGTCTTATACACACCATTGTTGAAAATGTAATAACCTCCCAACCCCCACTTAATTCACCTCATTGGATGATCTCATTATTCTTAGTTTTTTATTTTATTTTTTAAGTCTTTTTATCTGTATACATTACCAAGTAAATTAACCACATTTTACTGCTGGATGATGGTGTTTTAACACCGAAACATTATAACTATTAAGTTTCAGTATGCTTTATTATTGTGATAATAATAATTACCATGAAACTATGCTCCACTTTTATATTGAACAATGTTTATAAGTAAATATCTGTGAAATGTATTTCCATTAGTGACCATTACTTATATATATATATATATATATATATATATATATATATTCTGCTTGGGAATACCAGGTGCTGTAAGCGCTATGGACGGATGTGCGTTGTGGTGCGGTAGATGTCGGCTTGGAAAGGGAAATCGGTGAGCAGAGTTCCAATTTATCTCAACACTCTACATTCACTTGCGCACTGGAACCATTGGAAAAGGTATTAATCCGTCCATTCCCTCCAGTTATGGGTTAAATAACTGAGGTCTGCTGTTCATGCTATCTATGGCGAACTTCTGCACCGATTGTTTGTTATCAGCAGTTCCAAAAAAGTGTGGATGATGCTACACAAGCCTTCACCACTCTAAACAATTCTTTGCATGGCTGTTTAACTGTGTTATACACTCATACGTCAAAATCGACGGGAGAGTCCATAATAATAATAATATATATATATATATATATATATTGATTGTTTAATTACTTAGTTTTTGGTCATAATAAAATGTATTAAATGCATAATAAAATATATTAAAAAGTGTTCAATACAGTTATATTATAGAACTTTTGAATATTTTTCATTTGTAAACGAGTTATTAAGCGACCTAGGTTTCTATCATGAGTGATGTCTTCAGGCGATTTTCAATAACGGATTTTACCGTTTACCATTTTTTTTATGAACGCTCACGTAATGGTAGTTTTTTTTAACTTTCACGTGGCAGGGAATTTTTGAACATGCAATTTTTAAAATTACAAGAAATTATAACGTTTTTATCCATGGTTGTATAAACCTAATATGTATAAAAGTTACAAGAAATTATAACGTTTTTATTCATGGTTGTATAAACCTAATATATATAAAAGTACACATTGTATGAACCTAATATATATAAAAGAGGACATTGAGACCAACACACAGAAGTTTCATACGAAGTGCAATCATCAGGCCTTGTTGTATACTTCTATGTTGACTTATATAGTTATATTCTCTCAGTCTCTGATACTGTACACATTAACCCAGAAATATATATGTATATGAATAGATAGATTTTGAAAAATAGGATAAAAATACTGTTATTTTAATTTTTCTCTTTGTTTTTCATTGTTTAATCAAACTTCATGTGCAGCGTTCATGTGTATAATACATATGTGTCTGTGTACCAAAATTCTAGTTCGTATCTCCGGGATTATAGCATACATTTGTTTGTGTGTGCGCACGCGCGTGCGTCTACTAGGGATTTTTCTTTTCTTTTGTTAGGCGTTGGTTCGCATGTTGATTTGGGCACGTCAATTCTGCATAACCAACTCAAAAATGAAAATTCACCTCCATATTTTATTCTATGAGGAAGCTTTAATAAAAGGAAAACATGTTAGATTTATGTTTTCTATTTCTTCCTTAGCCTATAATATATATACATACATACATACGTACGTACAAATATATATATATATATATATATATATACACACACATAAATATATATATATATATATATATATATATATATATATATATATATATATAGTTCAAAGTTTTCTAAGTAGGTATAAAATTGTAATTTTATTATAAAATTAAAAAGGATAAAACTTATTTTACTGTCCATGATTAGGAGAAAGATATATATAAAAAAGGGGAAGTGAAAAATAATTTTCAACTCCCCACCTATATATATATATATATATGTATATATATATATATATACCTCCAAATCATAGAATGCAAAATAAGTCATACCCTTTTTAATTCCATAATATATATATAGTGTATCGAGGCAACAGATAATTTTCTAAACATATACTGTTAAATATAAGAGACAATGAATGTCAATGATATTTAATCATAATATATATATTCATAACACACACACACACACACACACACACACACACACACACACACACACACACATATATATATATATATATATATATATATGAATAACAAAGCGGAAAATTCATTGATAACGCGTTCTTTAAAAGGACGTTATCAGACTAAAGTAATGCCCTTATTGATCGAATTATACATGTAGGAGAGGGTGGATATAATCTTGAAATGTTCTTTTTAATTAGGCATCGAAGAGATATTCTGAATATGTAGGAACGTTAAATTTTTAAAACTTCTCTCGCCTATCATGCAGAACCCAGCTAATTTAATTCGGTTTCCCAACACTTTTGTTTTATTATCTTGTTTCTTTTTAAATATCCCTCATTGGGCAACAGAATATTTGATAAAAAAAATGGCAAAATTTTTTTAATACTTGGACCCTAAATTGACAGTGGAAGTTTCAGAAATCAGTGCACTTTTTATACATCTTTGTCTCTGTAAATTACTTTCAAAGACACAGAAATCAACTGCATGTTGACTGACATTTGTGTGTGTGTGTGTGTGTGTATGTGGGTGCGTGTGAAATTGTCATATGAAGTGTAACTGTAGAAGAGATAGCATGAATAAAACAAGAGGCAAGAGGATAACTGTAATGATTCGACGCGTTCCATCTTCTGTCTTGATAAAGTGTCTTATAGGACGAAACGCGTCGGCTAAGTAAAATTTTCCTCATTCTTTTTATATATATATATATATATATATATATATATAGAGAGAGAGAGAGAGAGAGAGATAAAACATGGCGCCTACTCAAACACGAGTATCCACGAAATAACGTTAGTAATAACAAAATAATATGGAATAATATAATTTGATTTTATATATATATATATATACTTAGACAGCAACCATTCTTTCAGACATTTTTCAGTAAATACTGCCGACAAGGAAGATTTTATGAATTTTTTATTAAGTTTTCCAGAAAAATGTAAGATGTTGGGAAAAATAAATAAAAAGTTAATTAAATTTTCCTTGTCGGTAATATTCAATATATATATATATATATATATATATATATATATATATATATGTGTGTGTGTGTGTGTGTGTGTGTGTGTGTGTGTGTGTGAAAAATCTTTGTCACAAAATCTTAAGTATCCCATTTTGTGAAAAATGCATTAATGTTTTACATATTGATAAGAAAAATAAATTTCGTAGGCATGCTTATTAGATTAATATAATATAATTTTATTTTAATTCTTTAATCATTTCTTCGTAAGTTTACGCTGCCGACTGGTAATAAAATGTTGATTATTTTATCGCGTCTGAGGATGAAATTTTACATTAAAAATCTTTATGAAAATGAACAGGCTCATCATTATTAACATTACAATCAGCGTTGAACTGCCGCCTTTTGTCTTCAAGTTATAGTTTCATGAAGTGGATGAGTGAGAAATAAACCTATCTTATGGTTTGTCGACGCCATGTTTGTTTCTAAGGTTTGTAGTGACATTTGTGAGATTTTCTTTTCACTTTCTCCATCCGTCTCGTCTGAGTTTTTAAAGAAAAATTATCCATAGGGATAGCCACGATGACTTTTCTAGAAAAGAGAAGAAAGAAAGAAAAAGAAAAGAAACTAAAATAAAAAAGCAAACAGAAAGACAAACAAAAGAAAAAACAGTCACAACTGCAAAAAAAAAAACAAACAAACAAAAAAACAAAACAAAAACAAAACAAATAAAAAACAACAAAAATACAAACAAAAACTGGTCAAAAAACAGGAATGCATAAATAGTTATATTTGCCGGTAAATTGAACGTATTTTAACCTTGCCTACGTAAAGCAATGATATAAATATTAGTCTGTCCAATTTAGGGTTATTATGGATAAGAGGCAATGGCTAGGTCAATGAGTGTTCTTTGGTCGTCGGGTGTCACCACTGAAGCTATAGGGTGCGGTTAATGTTTATTTGATTCGGCCTTGTGTCGTACATAACCGAACTCCCTACAGCTTACAGATTATTCCAGAATTATCACCAGAATCATCAGAAGGTTGGAGATTGTCTGAATTAGTGTGGAATAGTGGAAGAATGAAAATCTACATTTTTCATGTTAAAATAGAAATTTATTAAACGGACAGAATAACAAGAATAGGTAGCAGTTAATGAGAAGCAAGTAATGAGTTAAGGGTATCAAGAGTTGAAGAAGTGTTCACAGTAGTAATTGGTTTGAAAGAGTTTATGCGTATGTACGTATGAATGCATGAGCGTTTGTTTGATAGGAATGTCTTTGAATGGAGAAGAAGAAGTAAAACGAATCAGCACACGAGAAAGAAGGAGAAGGAGGACAATGTGCGACGCGACCTATGTCCAGGTCGTGGTGGAAGTTTCTCCTGTTACATGTTAGTTGTTTCGTCTCGCCACACTCATCTGACTGACTAGCGCTGATCTGAACAACGCCTTTACAGATATTCAAATTTTCGCACTAGATTGCTAACTCCCTCTTGGTCTTGCAATCACTTCCATTGGTCAGAATATCAATCTAACATCTACTTATGAAATTCGGTTTCGACTTTTTTTTTAAGCACATGGTCAATCCTTTTTCTATTTGGGAAAAACCAGGATTTCACACGCCATTTTGAATTTTTGTAAAAGTAAAGAAGAGAGTTGATTTTAATAGTTAATTTTCTATCCCACAGTCTAAGCGTAATAAGGTTCTTTCTTTTTTAATTTAAATAGACGTCTCTTTCCATGAATTAAATGCCCTTGGTAAATGTATAAATTTCTCACCAAGCTATGGTTTATCTAGTAGATTTTTTATTTGGAAATAACATTATCTTCCCCACAAAAAATAATGCAATATTCACTTGCAAAAAAGATCTTCTTCTCAAAAAAAAAAAAAAACAAATATTTCGAGTTCGAATTCCGGTTCCAATCCTTGCATTCACTTACTCACAAATACCCCTGGGAAAGGTATTAATCCGTCTCTTCACTCCAATTATGGGTTAAATAATAGGACAGATTGGGTTCTATAGCTTTGGCTGGCAACCAATCTACCACAGAAAGTAATGGCAACCTAAGGCGGGATAATCTTCTGCCCAGTCAGTCATGTCTATTTCAAAACAAGTTCGCCCAAGCGTGTATCACGTATGGCACTTAACTGATAGACTAATACATATATCAGTCTAGCAAAATGACAGAGTTATATTAAAATATTTATGAAAAAGCTGTGTGTCACTGAATCGTATTCGTTTATATTCATCGATGTTTGCTGAACACTACTTCTTTTATATGCCGTGTCCCTTCAGGACGTAGGCATGTAAAAATATTGCCCTCCACTTCTTCCTGTTTCTCGTTACTCTTAATATATGTTGTTTTCTTATTTCTCCCAAACCCTTCTCTACCATCCATTTGTTTAAGCCCATCAAGTATGTTAAGCGTTGCTTTCCCCTCTCACTCATTCCCTTTATCCGCCCTGTAAGTGTCTGGTTCTCCAATGAGTCTTAATCCATAAACTTTAGCTGTCTCTTCCTGATGTTAAGTATAAGTCTTCTTTTCGTTTCTCTTTTCTCCAAAACATCGTCATGATCGGTGCATAGTATTCTTAAGAATTTTCTGGAAACTGCTTTTCTGTTGCTTCGAGGCTTTCCTTCATCTTTGGGAGATTTTCCAGCATTCGCTGCAAGACATCATATAACAGTTTTTTAAAAATTTTATTTCAAGCGAAATCTTCCTGTCTCTCACCCACCCATTTACCACAGTCGGTTGGTTATACGTTTCATCTGTGACAAACGTTTAATGCAGGCTTTTCTTAATCATTGACGCAAAAGTAGAGACAATGATAGCGAAAAAACATTCGTAGTTTCGGGGTGAAAAAAGAGATATTGTATTTTGCTTGTTTTGTCCGGTGAAATAAAGGGTAGGCATTACTTTTAGAGCGTCACTCGTACGTCAATTTGAAATTATTTGAAGCGGTAATAATTTTTAGGATAATGAAAATATTTGCTTGAACCACTTTTGATAAGAACGCATCTCACGTCCGGCAAATACAAATGATAAAAAATGAAAGAAAATAAAATCAGAGAATGACAACAACTAAAACAATAGCAATTAAAAATAACAGTGAGCATAATCAATACTAAACAATATAGCAAACATAGCGATAAAATAAATACATGCATACGTACATATACAAACATGCATGCATATCTATCTATCTATCTATCTATCTATCTATCTATCTATCTATCTATCTATCTATCTATCTATCTAAGCATGCCTGTTCATTATCTATCTATCTATCTATCTATCTATCTATCTATCTATCTAAGCATGCCTATCTATCTATCTATCTATCTATCTATCTATCTATCTATCTATCTATCTATTCTAAGCATGCCTGTCCATTATCTATCTATCTATGCATGCCTGTTCATTATCTATCTATCTATCTATCTATCTATCTATCTATCTATCTGTGGGTGCCTGTTCATTATCTATCTATCTATGCATGCCTGTTCATTATCTATCTATCTATCTATCTATCTATCTATCTATCTATCTATCTGTGGGTGCCTGTCCATTATCTATCTATCTATGCATGCCTGTTCATTATCTATCTATCTATCTATCTATCTATCTATCTATCTATCTATCTATCTATCTATCTTAAGGCAAAATGTGGGGAAAATAAACTTTAATCAATAAATTCAAACGTAAGTGGGGTGCAACCCCCTTACGTTTTAATTTATTGATTAAAGTTTATTTTAGTCGAACTCCATCTTTCCCCCCATTTTTGTAATTAATCCTTTGTTTTCCTTTGTCCTGTATTAACCATTTATAATAAAGCCAACGTAAGCCCTTGAAGAGTGTTGGCCGAAAGGTTCCTCGGGTTGAGTTAAGTATAATGACGTCTATTTTATTTAAAGTAATATATATATATATATTAGTCATCCACATACAAGCCTGTTTCGCTGTATCACAGCTCATCAGTGTGGCTAGACGCATCCACTCGCCTCTGGCCGGGATCGAAACTCGACCGATTTGGTGTCAGTCGTGGGGGTCTCTACTTCCTAAGCCATCGACGCATGGTATCAGAGAAGGGGAATTTTAACGTGCTGTATATCAGCAGTGTTTACATATATATATATAAGGTAAAAGGTACCGTATTTTTAATGTCATGTGGGAAGTAGTGTGAGAAATGAGTGTGTCACATACCGGGAAAGAGGTGGATGTGTTTTCATTGCTCTTGACCAACGCACGTGTGTTCCGCACGCACATCAAACATAGCTCGAGCAGCGGTGAGGAAACATGGATGTGTTCAAGGTGATGTGCTTTATGATTTTAAAGTGAGCTGCCGAATACGTCAATTCTTTGGTGGGTAATGCTCTGACTAAACCCCCCGCCAGGCAATGATTCCAAAACTTTACGTTGGGAGATTTGTCCCTTTGTGATGAAACGCATATTGGTCGGCCATGGGTCCTGGACGATGAGGCTTTGAAGGTGGCCTTAAATTTTTGTCGCTAGGTGAAATTGCGCACCTGAAGGCAAGTTGTTAAAAATTTCTGGATGTCAATGGGGATTACTTTAAAGACGAACGGTATGCCAAATTTGGTCTAACTAAATATCTTTTTCAAATAAAAATTGCAAAGGAATTTTTTAGTTTTATATATACATATATATATATATATGTTAGTCATCCACATACAAGCCAGTTTCGCTTGGGTGGATGACACATTCATTCGCTTCGAGACTCGACCGATATATATATAGATATATATTAAGTAGTATCCTTGGTAATTTGTAAGGTTAATTCCATAGATATCGTAATCCGATGAGATCTCAATGTTAGAACTTAGCAGAGTATTATAATGAAAATAAATTGAACGACTTTACAAATATTAGATAAACCAGATGTAAAAATTAAATCAACGTAATAGATAAAGAGATAGGGTAGCTGTTTCGTCCATGGAACCGGGAGGGATTTTATCACCATTGAATATCAATGGTACAAGAAATGATGAAGAACATTAGAGGATGTTAGAATTATTTTATATTTTTTTCTTGAGAAGCAATAGCAAATTATGCCAGGGTGTATGTCAATTCCTGACATAAGGGATAGTGATGTTCAGACATGACACCAGAACAAGACAGCTGATCATAAAGATGGTAACTCCTGAAAAATGCATTGTAACGAGTCATATTCTGAATACTGGCGTTACTAAACTCAAATCAATGCCTAGTGATTTCTTCTTCTTCTTCTATGTGCCCTGTCCCTTCAGGACGTAGGAGATCATGGTTCTCCACGTCTCCCTATCCTTGGTGGCTCTTAGCATGTTTCCTCCTGTTACACCCCCGTTCCGTCATCCACCTGATCAGGCCCTGCAAATATGTTATCCGCTGCCTTCCTCTGTCTCTTTTTCCTTCTATCTGGCCTGTCAGTATCAGGTTCTCCAGACTCTCCTTCCTCATTGCATGTCCCAGGAACTTCAGTTGTCTCTTCCCGATGCTCAGTATTAATTTCTTTTTTGTTGTCATTCTTTCCAACTCCTCATCGTTGCTTGCACGCTCAGTCCACGATATCCGCAGCATCCTTCTGTAGAACCAGATTTCCGCTGCTTCAAGTTTTGTCCTCATTTTCGAAGATATTGTCCAGCATTCACTGCCGTATTGAAGAATTTACATCGCATAGCAATCCAGCACTCTTTTCTTTGTTTTTAGTGAAATTTTCCTGTGTGTTAGTACTTTACTCAGCTTCTGGAACGCGTCCTTTGCCATGCCAATTCGCCTTCGAATCTCTGTGTCGCACTTTCCATCTCCTGTTAGAACTCTTCCTAGGTATTTAAAGTTTTAGTGATTTGCATTTTAAAAAAAATAATAAAATATTAAAGCACCATTATTGACGCCAAAGTATCGGATACGCTGCATCAGCTGACGTAGAGGAAATTACCTTTGGATCGTAGAAGATTGATCAAATGAATTACATTTCTAGGTAATTTGGTCAAACAGTCGAGTTCATTCTTGGAGGAGAATGCGTGCGGCTATAGAGTCAACCTTTCTGCAGGGGTGTTGTGCAAACTAATCGTGGGTCTTAAATTATGATGCTGCAGTCCATCTTGAAAAGTGTGTGACCCACAGATCTTGTTGCAGAACACTATCATCGCTGTATGCTCATCACGCTTCCTGGTGTTGATGGTCTGTTTCAGCAAGATAAGCCTCCACCTTCACATCTATCGGTTGAAAACGAAGAGATGACATGTAAATTCTATTTTTGAATAATGGTGGCACTTGGCTGATTCCCAAGTATTAACCGTTTCTTTTCTTGTAATTATGCATGTATATTAGAGACCTCAGTAAATTCACTGCAGTCACACCCAAAACAACTAAGTTATAAACAGCCATAGACCGTAGATATGCGCACGCAACAATTCCCAAATTCGGAGAATTTATGCTACGTCACTTAGCCACCATTATTCAAGAAGAGAATTTGCATGTTATCTCTTCGTTTTATAATTATATAATCTGTATGCAATCATTATGACATTCAGTATCAAGAAATATAGTTAGTGAACCGCAGATATCCCGATATTAGTAAGTGTGAAAATTTTATAGCATCAAAGTGGGGAGGATCTGTCTATGTTGTGGACCAGCATTTTCAATCTTGGCATTAAAAAAAAAAAAAAAAAAAGAAACGCTCATATTCGTGAGAATTTTTTATCGAAATAGCTGGAAACGGAAGAGAGAGAGAGAGAGAGAGAGAGAGAGAGAGAGAGAGAGAGAGAGAGAGAGAGAGAGAGGTTGATTCGTGCCTTTCGCAAGGTCATTTAGTGCGTAGTGAATGTCAACATCTTCAAACAATATTTGAGGTTATACCACTTCGCACAGCTAACTTTCCACATACGCATACACACACTCTCCTCCCTCTCTCGGTATATATATATATATATATATATATATATATATATATATATATATCCCACTGATAGAATCCAACGCTACTTAAGTTGGCCGAAATATTTTCGTAATGAGCGGTCTACGATGAATTTATCTAGTGGTGGTTATTATACACAAATAAGTCAGTGTTCATTATCAAGATGTACGTGTTCGTACCGATGTGATATTCAGCTGGAATAAAACAAGAAGGCCATGTCTACACCACATGGTTATCAACGATTTTATAACTCTCGTGTTCACTTTTTGCACTTTCTTTTCATTCGACAGCCTCTCTTACTTCCACGGCTAAGACCCGCCATGTCATGTACTCTGAGGTGAACCACCCTCATTTCATTCGTATTCCATTAGTAAGATGAATGTTCCAGTCGAGTCGAACAGCTTTTTACCACGATCAGCTACTTTATGGAACCGCCCAACCCCCAAGAAGATACATTCCCAATTGTTACAATCTTAATATCTTCAAGTCTAGGGTTAACCATCTGAGGCTTCTCGACAGCCTCCAAAGGAGAATCTGTAACGAGATCGGTCTTGACCTGGCAGCTTGACTCCAGCAACTTTCTCACCGGCGGTATGTGGCTTCCCTCTGTCTATATATATATATATATATATATATATATATATATAATAAATAATAATAGAATGCAGGTACACACATATATAAATATTTTTCTGGTGTTAATAGAAGTGTTCAGTGTCATATAACAGAGCTATTAATATATATTAATAAATATACATATTATCTTACGTCTATAGCACAATTGGAAGTTTCGTACACTATTCAATCATCAGGTGCATATTATAAACTGAAAGTTTCTATAATTGAATTTTTTTTATTTTGTTCTCACGTTGTTTAAATTCGTTATAAATTATAAACCTGGGGTGATGATTTTTTTAGTTTATTAAATGTATGATTTAATTTAGTTTAGACTGAAATTTAAACATGAAATAGTAAACTTATGTCATTCGTCTTAAAATATACGTCGAAAATCTGCCCTGAACATGTCTTTTTAAATTTTTATTTTATTTTAACTTTTATTATTTTCCTTTCCCACACCCTGATTGAGCACTCTGGAAGAATGGTAGACTTTGATAAGCAGTAACTACTCTAGGATCTACGCATCACTCATTCATTAATGAACTCTGGCTATTGGGCGTGTATAATGATAATATACACGCTAAAAAGTCTGCTTGCTTCTGCCGAGGGCCCATAGCTCAGAGGTAGAATCGCCGACTGGCGCCAATTCAGTCGGGTTTCAATCCTGGGTAAAAAGCATTCGGATGTCTAACCGTACTGGTGAGCTGTGATACAGCGAAACAGATCTGTCTGTGGCTGACTATATATATAATGATTTTTTTAAAATCCGACATTTGTATTATTTCAAACCTTATTGTAATTAATTAATAATGGGTATCCATTAATAATTACGGGTATCCATTATAATAACATTTGAAGTAATAAATATTTATGTATGATTTTTAATATATGTTTCTCTCTACTTCGGTGAGCGAAAGATTTAGCGATTATCATGATTTTTAAAAGTTTTTCGAAAGCTTTCGTAAATATGTAAGAAAAGAACTGAAATACATATCCGTACATCAATAGAATTACACTAATACTTCAAATCGGAATCTCAAACACTAGAATAGAAATATGTCCTTGGCCCGATGTATACACTTGAGACGAGAGAAAATTCCCCTCAAGATGAAAGGGTAGAAATGACAAAATTTTTTTTTGTCTTATTTCATTTTATCTGCTTTTTTCTTCATCATTTCGTTTCCTTCTTTTTATTGCTTTGTTTTCTTCTTTTTCTTTTTTGCCTTTCAACTTCTTATTCGTTATTTTTTTATCTTTCTCATTTTTCTTTCTTTTCCCTTTTCATTTGATCATTTTTTGTTTATCATTCTTTTTTTTTTATTTTCATTTTCTTTCTTCTTTTTCCTGTTTTTGTTTTCGTTTTCAACTTTTTTCTTTTTTTCCCTTGTTTTTGTTACTTCCTCCTCTTTCTACCACCACCACCACCACCACCACAACTACTACTACTACTACTACTACTACTTTTTCTTGCTTTCCCTCTTATCCATCTTTTTTCTTTTTTACCCGTTTAACTTTTTACATTATTCTGTCATTTGATTTTTTATTTTCTTTCTTTTGCTTTTTTTCTCGTTCTTGTTTTCTTTCTTGTTTTTTATCTTTTCCTCCTCTTTTTCTCTTGTTTTTGATCGTTTTTCTTTCCTTCTTCTTTGACTTTTCCCTCTCATTTTTTTTCTTCTTTTTTTCCCCCTTTCTTTTATGGTACGTTGTTCTATTTCTTTTTGCTCTTCTTTCTTTTCTATTTCACATTCTTGTTCTTTTTCTTTTCTCTTCTTATGTTTTTGTTCTTTTCTTCACTTTTTCTTTTGCCTTTTCCAACTTATTTTTCCTTCTTTTCCCTTTTATTTTTCTTTATTTTATACGTTCTTTTCTCAATTTCTTATTTTCTTTTCTCCTTTATTTGTCTTTCTTTTTCCCTTTCTATTTCCTTTTTGCTCGTTATTCTATTTTTTATTTGTTCTCTTCTTTATTTTTCCTTGCCTTGTTATTGTTTTGCTCTTTTCTTCCTCTTCTTTTTCCCTTTTTTCTCTTCTTTACAAATGATACCGTTGTCACTTTAAGTGTTGCCCTACTGAGTCAACTTCAATATGTATTAGTTCCCACATCGCATGTCCAAATAGTCTGTGAAAATATGTGACACGTAGGCCCCATTTCTTCTTTTTTCACATTAATAAATGCTTTTATGGTGTGACTTTTTAGTTTTTACTTTAACAAACATCGGGTCCTATTGTTGCAGTTGTTTGAATTCTTACCACTCTTGTTTCTTTTTTGTTTTCTAATTTATAAATTTACTTCTTCTCAGTCGTTTCTTTTTTCATGTCCATGAAGCTTAGCACGAGAAAGAAATGAAGACGAAACAAAGGATTTAGTTTAGGTACTAAAAAACAGCATAGTATGAATAAAAAAGACCCCGTACTTTTCTCATCAAAATGTTTATATCATTATTAAGAGGAAAGATTGAATTATTACTTTTATTATTTAAAAAAAAAACTTTTTAATCCTTTCTAACACGTTCGAAATTTTGGTTAAAAATGATTTGAGTTAGCGGGTAATCAAATAATTACGAGAGTTTACAATGGAAAATGTAATATTCCATAATTCATTTTTTTTCCGGAAACACATTTATTTAGAAATTCTTGCAATAATTAAACAATTGTCGGATTGTAATGTAACTTTCAGGACTTATTCACAAATTAACGAAATTATTTTGAAAATTATGATTTGTAAAAAATCTTTGTAAAAAAATTTTTTTTACATCTGTTACCCACCCACTTAAATTCATGATATTTTAAAAAATTAAATTTTGTTGAGATATTTGGTTTTATTAGTTAAACGCAGAACTCATTGGGGAATCTAAATCATCTGTTACATTTTTGAGAAAAATTGTCTTTATTTCCGAAAATCTGCTCCCCATAATTAAAAATGCAATATAACTATGACATTATTTAATTTGATAAGCTTTTAATTGCTTGAACAAATAATGTAAATTAAGGACATTATATAACAGGGTCTGATCAGGTGGATGACGTAAAGTTACAAAAATATTTTTAAAATACTTCAAAGATTTTTTGGGTTAGTTTAAGATCTTATTAAGCGAAGATTATGTTTACTAATTGAAAATTAAAAAGCTTAATACAAATCATCGTGCCTTCCTATTTTTAAAATATATTTTTTGTGTATTGGAACTGTTTTGTATGGCAATTTCTATGTGTAAATTAAAAGGTCATATATTTCAGAATTTCTTCCCCTTTCACGAACATAAGTTGTACAATTATGTCACTTGTAATCGCCATAAACTTATCTTACCTCGCATCTGTCAAATATGTCGACACATACGGTGGAAATGTCAGAAAGTTGAACTCTGTGTTTAAGAAATAATTTTATTCTAAATTTCATGGTATAAATTAGTAATACTTTTGTAAATCAAATTAATTTAACATTAAATTTGCTAATTTTTCAAAAATAATGTGTCATAGATGTATATTTTATTTTTTGCAAGATTTTTAAAACCGAGAATTAACTTTTGTTTACAAATGTCAATCGCTTAGAAATGGCCGAAAAATAAAAAAAATAGATTCCAATGAATATAATTTCTGTTTAAAATACACCAGAGAATTTTGTTTACTGGAAATAGTAAATTTAATAATTTAGCTTTCAATTCAAATGAAAAGAAAACTTTCAAGAAAACATTTTATTTTTAAAAACTTCATTAAAAATTTAGATACTGAAAAGGAGTGGAAGTACCTAATTTAGTTTATACACAACGAGTATTTTCAAACATAGTCTCCTTTCTTGACAATGATTATCTATAGTATATAGAATGGGCCTCATACAGTAACAACTCGACGTAATGTAATAGTTAGTTTGTCTCGCTAGAAAAATTAAGACTGAGTAGTGAGTTTGATGCTCACTGAGTGCCCCATACTTTCGGCCTTGTGGTAGATCTAAGCTGCGCTTAAAAATCACCATACAGTAAAAACTTCAGATCACAGTTCAGCAAACTCGATTGGCTCAGTTGATCCATTGACAGTTGATCGATTGATCCATTGATCCATTGACTCGCTTTACAATATTTGGGCTTCGCCTGATAGAAGGCCAGAAGTAAAACAATGCGCTCACTTTCCTTACTTACTTAAAAATTTGTAACAACTAAAATTGTGTTGAAATCCTCATGAACTTTAATATTTTTGAAGTTATTGCTAAACACTGTTTGTCGGGATTGACGAACAGTGTTGAAATTGAACAGTTTCGTTCAATTTCGTAAACTAATCGTTGAAATTTGAATAAGCTGATTTTTTTCGAAAAATACTTTGACAAAAACCCTACTTCGCGGTTTTAAGCAAAACTAACTATACTTTGTGCCCCTTTACCTGCTTGTAATTATCTACAAAATTTGGTTTTGATTGGTCAATGTATGGTTATTTTAGACAGTGCAACGGACGGACGGACGGACGGACGAACGGACAGACGAACGAACTAACGGAAGTCACAAAATTTTATATATAAATAAATGAAAGAACCGATTTGCTTGTATTTACATTAAGTGATTTTCTACATGAAAATATAACTCTATCGATTCAGCATCAGCTTTTGTGCATATTAGTAACCTAAAATCAGGTTGATCTATTTAAACTTTTCAGATGTAACGAATTTAAAAACTGCTCCACATGCGTAACTTGATAGCAAATGGTGGAACCAATTACAGTTTTTAGCAAGAAAACCTAGTCATTCTGTATTAGAAAAACGTTTAACGATTCAGCATAAACAGATGTAAATAAATGTTTTTACCAAGATTTTAAAAAATCATAATTTTAAAAATAATTTCGTTAATTTGTGAATAAGTCCTGAAAGTTACATTAAAATCCGACAATTATTTAATGATTGCAAGAATACACAATATTACTTATTAGAAATATTCCTGTTTTGGTCAAAATCTCAAGCTATCAGGATTCAATAATAAATGCAGTCCGCCATGTGTGATGTTTTCCTGTTGCCTAGCGCGAGCAAAAATATCATTTAGTGGCAGGGGAATAGAGAGGGTAAAAAAGATAATGTGTGTCTTTGAACACGCGTGCATGTTAACGCTTCTGATTATGTGCTATAGACAGCAACAGTTTTCGAGTGGTTTTGTCGAACCAGTGTGAGTATGGATGCGTGCGCCTCTCTCCTCTCTCTCTCTTTTTATGTCTCTATTTATGTGCGTATTCTGTTAAGTATGTGAGGGCATGTCTATGCAATTTTTGTATACTTGCATGGATTTTCCTATGGTCTACACAAATTACTTATATCTGAAAAACTTTTATGTCTCTATTTATGTGTGTATTCTGTTAAGTATGTGAGGGCATGTCTATGCAATTTTTGTATACTTGCATGGATTTTCCTATGGTCTACACAAATTACTTATATCTGAAAAACTCAATTTGATCAACCCGATTACAATAGCGTGTAATGGGTTGTATGTGTGTGTTGGAAAATTGTACCTATGTTCTATCTGTGGGTGAAAATACGCTGGTCACGTGACGTGAATCAAACAGTACATCTAGTTAGATGAGCTATGAATTCCAGCAATATTAGAAAACAAAGACGCTAGCGTTGCACGTATATATATATATATATATATATATATATATATATATATATATGAGAGAAAGAGTTTTGTAATATACTTGAAGCATTGTGTATATAAGGTGCATGGGTACGTATCTGAAGGTTATCACAATGCGTTTAGTATAATAAAGGAAGGTAAAGAAGGTGTTGGGTATTATCTATTTATTATTCATTAATATTTCGCGATCAGAATCTCATCTTCAGAATGACAGGAGAGCTTCGTTTCAAGTTGTCCGCCGCTGGACCGTGCCATTAAACGAATGGTTCAACAGCGAACACCTATAAATATAGATATATTTGTGTACTAATCGCCTGACGAAATCAGAAACCATGGCAGCGTAATCTGCTGATCTCCCCAAATTAGATATCTAAAAGTTCTACATGTTAAAGCTTCATTTCCATTTAAAACATGTATTGAGCACTTTCTAATACAACTGCTTCCTGGTCTAGTCTAAATTTAATGTAAATATTTGACCTGTAACTGATATATATATATAGATGGATATATAGATATGCTAGCCTATATGTTTGGACCATCAAACAATGATTCGAAAAAGTGCTCAATGCACATCCAGTATATATAAGCTGAATATGCAGAGCTTGTTAGTCCAACCAACCATTAATTGGCTAGCATGAATCCGCTCCTACTACGCAGTAGACACCTTTGTGACGGTGTATATATATATATATATATATATAGGTAGAATCGCCGACTGACGCCAATTCCGTCGGGTTTCAATTCTGAGTTAAAAGCAATCGGAGTCTAACCGTACTGGTGAGCTGTGATTGAGCAAAAAAATCTGTCTGCGGATGACTATATATATATATATATATATATATATATATATATATATATATATAGCACCTAATGAGCAAAACAAACCTATCTAGGTTTCACTTAAATGGAACGTCAGGGAAAACTGACGATCCGTTTAGGTGAAACCTAGGTAGGTTAGTCTGGCTCATTAAGTGCTATTTATTTAGTTTGCTCTACCTTTGTATTGAGCGCTTTCTGTTAGGTGATTACTCGTGTCGGGGTTTTTCTTTGGGCTTCGTGCTGATTTCGGTCCGAAAACTTTTGACTGACTTTCATGCCTTTAGCTCTTTCTTTTTTTAGAACCATTTTTTCCTTCGTTCGATAGTTTTCGAGGAAGGCTTTCGAGACGAGTTTAATTATAATCTCATATATATATATATATATAAATATATATATATATAAATTAAAAAAGATTAATTCAATGATGTTGAATGACCAATTTCGATATGAAGATCCCCACGGATCAGCTCCAGTTTCTGAAAGGATTTTTCTGTTGCTGAGGTGATGTGTTATTCCCCGTGGGGATCTTCATATCGAAATGGCCATTCAACATCATTGAATTAATCCTTTTTTATATTTATATTTGCTCTGTAATATTTTATTACATGGAGCTCTCTTCCTGTATCATTTTTTAATATTAAAATAAAATTTTTAATATTAATTAGGATCGGGTTTTTGGAATTTACCTTCCTGCTTTTTTCTCTTGGATTAAAGTATCTGAATTAAAATATATATATATATATATATATATATATATATATATATATATGCAGCACACACTCATACATATCTATATATATGTGTGTATAAGTATGTGTGTATGCCATAGTTGCGTATTCAGGTGGTTTATCGTTTATTATTAAAAGGCCAAAATGTGTGACGTCAACGCTACTAAGATAATTTTTATCTGTATGGGTATTTGTGTTTGTGATCGTAAGGGCGTATCTTTTCCATAGCTCTATTTTGCGTGGATGTAACGTTTAAGGCACGTTCGTTACAAAAACTACTAATGATTTAACTAACTTTTAGTGGTCAAACGCTTACAAACAAAGCTTGGTGAGCAAATCAAGCAGAACAGTGCAGATATTTACTTCAACGAATGATGGGAGTGTTTGACTTTTGGCAAAACGTGGATTGACTTTTAGTGGAGATGCTGAAAAAATCGGCCCTCCAAACAATGGAATCTTTCTAGGTTTGCTGGAACTGATTGCCAAATTTGATCCCTTCTATACTTACATTAATCAGTATAGAAATAAAGAATTTGGTCATCCATCGTACCTATCCAAGACCATATGTGAAAAGTTACTCAGCTAATAGCTAAAAAAGCTTACTGAATAAATAGTGAACTGTATCAAAGAAACAAGGTATTTTAATGTATTATTCGATTCAACATCTGATGTTTCCAGTGTTGATCTACTCACTGTAATTATTAGATATGTTTCTCCCCTTGTGTCCAGTTGAGCAATTATTGGCATTTATGAACTAAAAAATTACACTGGCAACTGACAACTGGGTCCCACACATTCACAGTCAGGTTAGCCAAATGCAGACGACAATTCTACTCCTTCAGCTTCTTCTCTCGCACTTCCCGCCTGTGGAACACGCTCCCATATTCTTGAACTGATACTAAATTTATTTAAAGAACTTAAAATTGATTTTAGATCAATCATATGACAATGTAGCTAACGTGACTGGAAAGTATAATGGCGTTCAACAGAAAATTCTAGAAAAAAATGTTTTTTCAATCGTTTCATCCCAAGCAAGGCGGTACCGCCACTGATGCGCAGGGGGCTAGATAAGAGAGTAAACGTTTAGGCAGGAAGAGAGTGAAGAGAAAGACGAACCAGTTACAGAGGGGTGTCAGATAAAGGACAAGATAAGGATGGGAATACAGGTGTGAAGACAGTTACGAAGGTAGAGAGAAAGGAAAAAATACAGAGGTGATGTAGAAAGAACTGGAGTCAAGTGGAAAAGAGATGGGAATTGACATTGCATTTAAATTCCCGGAGGTTGTAGTCGCCAGGAAAGCAAGTATACGGAAGGGAGTTCCACAGGAAGTGCAAGAAAAGAAGCTATAGGAGGAGAAGTGACGGCTGCATTTGGTTGATTTAACTGCAAAAAAGTGGAACTTTTTTACAAGTCTGGTTGCAGGAGTAACTTCTTGTGGAGGGGGCACCAGTGACTTAAGTTCGTCGGAGCAGAATCAATGAAAATATTTGTAGAAGAGACAAAGGGAAGCCACGTCCGGTCGGTGAGAAAGCGGCTGGAGTTCAACTGCCATGTCGGGACCGACTACGTTACAGATTCTCCTTTGGAGCATGTCGAGAACCCTGAGATGAACCATAGGTGTGCCTGATCAGATATGACAACAGTATTCTATGCACGATCAAAAATTTATTCCCTGTGCTGGACTTAAATCTGGTTGGAAGAGCTGCATTTGACTCTTGCCTGCATGCTGTGAATTTCTCTGGCATGGTCAATGAACTTTATTGTTTTTATTCTGTCTATACAAGAGAGTAAGCAGAGTCAAATGTTTTGACATACGACTGGAAGCCCATTCCAGAGCTATGACAGATATCAAGGTAATACAACATGGCGATATGATTATCTGATTGTTTTGCATAAGCAATAAACTTCTTTATTTATCATCACTGTATGATACAAGATTGTTATTTTCAATAAAGCTTTAGATTAAAATTTGTCAGTTTTCAAAGGTTAAAATATTTATATTTAATACATGATGTTCACTAAAATAACTGTCCTATCAAATCTCTTTTTATTAAGTTTGACTATTTTATCATGTGACCTATGTAAGACGGTTTGGGTCAATATATAATAGCTTTCAGGTTTGTTGTAATGTAAACATCTAAACTATATTCGGGCACCTGATGGTGTAATGGTTAGCAAGCTTGTCTCGCTAGAATCATTACAACTGATTAGTGAGTTCAATCCTCATTGGGTGCCCCTATACACTCGGCCTTGTGCCACATCTAAGCGACATTTAGAAAATGAATATCCATACAGTCTAGACCTAAATTTGTCCATAAAACTCATACACACAAAAAGAAACATTCCTAGTAATTGAAAAATCTCCTCGGCCTTACCCTGTCCTCAAACCTTAAATGGAACCACTATATTGAATCCATAGCAAAATCTAAGAAGGTTGAGTCACTATGTCGATCCAGGATGTTTTTTCTGCCTGAATCCATCCTGCATATATACAAGTCAACCATCCGTCCGTGCATGGAGTACTGCTGCCATTTATGGTCAGGCGCCCCTGCCGTTCTCCTCAGTGTTCTTGACAGGCCCCAAAGGAGAGTCTGTAATGTGATAGGTACAGATCTGGCGGCTCGACTGCAGCCACTTCCGCACCGTCGAAATGTGGCCTCCCTTTGTCTGTTCTATAAATACTTTCATGGCTTCTGCTCGGACGAACTTAAGTCACTGGTGCCTCCTCAACAGGTGTTTACTCGTGCAATCAGACTGGCAACTGGGTCCCACCCATTCACAGTCAGGTTAGCCAAATGCAGACGACAATTCTACTCCTGCAGCTTCTTCTCTCGCACTTCCCGGCTGTGGAACTCGCTCCCATATTCTTGCTTTCCTGACGGCTACAACCTCCAGAAATTTAAATGCAAAGTCAATACTCATCTACTAACCACTGGACTCTAGCTCCCTCCCTACCCCCGTATAACCTTCCCTTTCTCTCCACCTATGTATCTGTCATCAAACATGCATTCTCAGCTTTCTATTGCTCCTTTCTAACTAGTTTGTACTCCTCACTCTTTTCTAATTAATCTTTTTACAGTTATGTAGCCCTCTGCACATCAGTGGCATTTCTTCCTTGCTCGGGATGAAATGATTAAAAAAAAATCTTGTTGAAAATAATGATCGCTCAGGTAACATGCAACATTTTAACTACTCCTAAATTTTATGAACATGTATGTTATATGCTGGACTGCAGTATAGGCACGCTGGACCTACTTCCTTCTGGATCCAAGTAATGGGCCTCATAACTTAGCTAACACAGGACTCATATTTCGTACGTGAGATCATGGTTCTCCACACTTTCTAGACTTTGTAGCTCTAAGTAATATCTATCTCCTTACTATTTCTATAGGCTGCGCTTAACACTGCAAATTGCTACAGAACGCCAACAATAACCTGAAAACTCGATTCATGTCCCTAAATACCCTAGTCAGATCGATGTCATGCGTCGCACCAAACTCGTTCAATTTCGGACAATTTACATATTGCCTACCAGACATTATACCTACCAGGACTGACTATACCCGTCGATTCTCGATTTATTTTTGCTTCAAATTTGATTTTTTAAATCCTATTTTATATATGCTTTTTAAAAACATAAATTTTAGACATGCATTTAATTATAATTATATATAAATAAGATAGAAGTATGTAAATTAATAAATATACATATGTGTATACATTCAAGTAAACGCACCTATATAAAAATATTATTCAGGTGTTAATAAAACAGTGCTCAATTTAGTATAAACAGAGATACTAATTATATATAAATATACATATTATCCTACGGTGGCAGAAACCCCGAGTCCTGCCACTCACTAACGTAGGAATATATATATATATATATATATATATATATATATATTGTTTAATTGAGATAATGTTTAGCGCCAGGTTGTTTTTTTTTAATGCTTTTACTGATAAAATGTGTTTTGGCAAGCAGGTTTTTATCGTAAAGTGCTTGATATCGGGTTGGAGATAAAGCGTTGATAAATACAAAAAGTTCGTCTCTTTAACAGAGCAGATTCATGCCGACGTCGAAGTTTCGTGAAGAAACCATTTTGACGTTCTCATTTGTCAGGGCTGTTTGCTGTTAGTTTTTCTTGCTCATATAGAATATGACGTGATTTTGTGGAAGTCGTCTTGTTTGTGATTGGTTGGTTATTCTTTTTTCCTTTATTATGATTGGTTGATTTTCTTTCTTTATATTTATTTTATTGTGTACTTGTTTGGTTTATCTTTTTACTGTATGCGTGGAATTTTCATGTTTAAATGGGTTAGGTTCTTTTGTTGTATTGACCTTTTTTTATTGGTTTAACCTTTTCTTTTTATGTTGGTATGTCTTGACGCATGATGGTTTATTTTTTTGGGTCATGGATGGGTGTTATTTTATTTGTGTTTGTAGGCATTACATGTGTTTTTTATTTTATTTTATATTCTTATTTATTTATTTATTTCATTTTATTTTTCGCTTACTGGTTGTAATATTAATTTTTTTATCATGACTGGGTGTTTGGATGTACTTTTATTTTTCGTATTTATATTATTGATATGTTTTGTTTTTGTTTTCTGTTTAATATCGTGGTTTCGTATTTGTATTTGTATTTATATTTATATTTTTAGTTTTTAAATTTTAAATTTTATTTATATTGTTTGCTTGCTTCTTTTTTGTTAGATTTTGTTGTTATTTATTTTTGTTAGTGTAGCAAAATAGGTATTTATTCATACGTCTGTGTTTTTCCATTATCTCATTTTTGTTGTTTCTTTATATTTTACTTTGGTTTTTAAAGCTGTTTATTGCTAGCTTCTTTTTCAGGCATACTTTGCAACTTTTGCTATTACTACCAATTGGTGGTGCCATTTTTACTATTTCCCATTTAATTTTGGTGGCAATGTTGTTTTCTTTATGGTTCAATAAACATACCCGGTAGTATTATTGTCCGTGGACTTAGTGACATAATGTCCGGTAGGAATAATGTCCGTAGGATAACTTCCGTAGGCAAAGTGTCTGTAGGCAAAGTGTCCATGAGCAAACTAGCAATTGGTGGTGCCATTTTTACTATTTCCCATTTAATTTTGGTGGCAATGTTGTTTTCTTTATGGTTCAATGTGTATTTTGATTACGTTATGTTTTTGTATTTTTCTGTGTTGAATTAGGTTTTGTGATTTTTTATTCTTTCTTTAAATGCTTTTTCTGTTGCTCCTATACAAATCTTTTTGTCTGTATTGTTGTTATTTGTCACGGTAACTTTGCACAGTATCTGTAAACATAAACATACCCGGTAGTATTATTGTCCGTGGACTTAGTGACATAATGTCCGGTAGGAATAATGTCCGTAGGATAACTTCCGTAGGCAAAGTGTCTGTAGGCAAAGTGTCCATGAGCAAACTAGCTGTCCCTGTTTAGAAATACCAACACTATCCACTTTATGTGACATATTTTTCAGATCAATAGTTAAAAATGACTTTGAGCTAGTGAAGCCTGTGGATCTTGGCGAAGGCCCTCCTTCTCGAACAATGTCGACTGGCGCTATATAATTGCAAAGAAGTATATCAAAATAGCAAAAACAATATCACTTGGGGGCATTAAACAGCAACAGCTACAATGGATACCACATGCAACTCGAATAAAAAATAATGATGTAATAAAGTTGTTCTACGTTACCCCAAATAAGATTAGTAATGACGTACCCATTGATACTGGATAAAACAATAAAAGCGACTGGAAATCTATTTTTCAGAAAAAAATGTTTTAAGGGATAGATCTTTAAAATTACTTCCGACAGCACTGGCTAATCGGCCAATGAATGTTTCCTCGTAAGAAGCCTTCAATTTTACATGACCAGTTCCCGTTCTGCCATCAATTTAGACAAGCTCGTTAGATTGGTTACTCGGTATTTCCGTCTGCATCTCTTGCTTTCAGCGTGTTTTGAATGTCAAATTCTTCAACCCCACTGTCCTCATTTTGTGTTCCAGAAAATTCAGTTGTCATTTTCTGATTGAAAGTGTCCTTTTTGTTTCCATTTCCTTCAAAACGTCATCATTGCTCATTTCATCCACAATATTCTCAGCATCTTTTTGTAGAAGAATATCTGTGTTGCTTCTAGTCTCCTCTAACTCTGTGAAAAAATTGTCTAGCAATATAGGTAGACTAATATTACATCGTAGTTGAGCGTTCTTTTCTTGGTTTCTAATGACAATGTCATGGTTCTTAAGACTTTGCTTATCTTTTGGAAGCATTAAAAGACAGACACCAACTTATTCTTTGTAATTGATAAATGTTGTATCAGATTCCTCAAGCCAAATTTCGTCATTATTTGTTTTCGACGACCATTAATTGATATTTGCACTATACTTCACACTTAATAGTAAAATGAGCTGTTTCCTTACAAGGAAATTTTCAGCGAACTTCTGTCGGTTGAAATTATTTAAAATAGTTCTTCAAGAAAATAGGCGTTTCATATCCACTATTATTGCTCTTTATTTCTAACCTTCTGTTTCAGTTAGTGCTGGTGCAAAAGAAATAAACAACAAAGAAGCAAATTAGAAAAAAAAACGCGTTTAGTTGCAAACGGAAATGCGTATGAAAAGCAAAGAAGCCAGAAGTCAGGAGCAAATAACACAGCAAAAAGCAAGCAAAAATATAAGGATAAAACAGTTGAAAAACATCACAAAACATTATTACCATCTTTAGAATGATTACCTGAGAAAAGGAACTTGTCATTATTATTATTATTATGTCATTTTTCATCATATTTAGATTTCTGCATTGGTCTCACTACCAACCAAGTCTGCGGGGAGACCTAAGGCAGGTAGTGGCGTGTTGTTATGACTCCATTTCATGTTTTTCTATCCTCCCTATCATCCCCAGCATTACATAGATAACGTTTTCCTTAGTGTGTGGGCTGTACTTAATAATACAATTTTTTGTATATCTCTTAAGCTGGGGTTTCCAGGGATTCTTTCAATGTGTTGTTTTGTTCCATTTTTTATCATTCCAAGTGCACCTACTATCACTGGCACAACTCTTGTTTTCAATTTCCACATTTTTTCTATTTCAATTTCCAGGTCTTTATATTTTGACAGTTTTTCAAATTCCTTGATTGCTATGTTACAATCCGCTGGACAAGCCATATCAATTAATAGACAAGTTTTCTCCTTCTGGTTTTTAACAATAATGTCTGGCCTGTTTGCTTCAATTTTTCTGTCTGTGTAGATGGTGTAATCCCATAGAATGGTTACATCTTCTATTTCTGTAACCGGTGCTGGATGATGTTCATACCAGTGTTTGTTTACAGCTTTTCCAGAATGTTTGCACATTGCCCAATGTAAATATTGCCCAACTCTATCGTGGCGATTTTTATATTCGTTTGGGGCAAGCACAGAACAGCCTGAGATTAGGTGGTCTATTGTTTCTTGGTGTTTATCACAAAACCTGCATTTTGGATCCATATTATTATGCATAATATTTGCCTGAAAGTTTCTCGTGAAAAGACTTTGGTCTTGTGCTGCAAGTATAAATCCTTCAGTTTCAGACTTTAATCCAGATGCACGTAACCATCGATGAGTATTAACTTTGTCAACATTGGATTTATTGGCACGTACTGGATATTGGCCATGCAGAGGTTTGTCTTGCCAGCGCTGTTTCATCTTTTCAAGAGCTTTATCCTTGGCTTTCATTTTCATATTTTTTGCCGCAATAGTTGGTTCTTGGCTACTGTTTTGCTTTTCTACAGAATCTACTAACTGTAATTCTTGTTTGTATTTACTGCCTTCTTTTATTATTGAATATTTTTTCTTTCTTTCTTCATGTTGCCTTACTAATTGTATCATCCAATTATTATTATTATTATTATTATTATTATTATTATTATTATTAGTCGTGAAAAATACAGTTGAAGGAGGAATAAATAGAGAAATGAATAAAGAAAGAAAGAGAGAAAAAAGAAATAAAGAAAGAAATTGTAAGAGTGAAAAGAGGGTAATAAAAACAGGAAAATAAGAAAAGAAGAAAAAATTAACACAGAAATAAAGAAAAGGACAATAAATGGTACGACTTACGTAAGTGAAAAGGAAAGAAAAAAGGGAAACAAGAACAATAAACAAATAAATAAATAAATAAAGACAGACAGACAGACAGACAGACAGAAGTAAAAAAGAAAGAGGCGAAATAAAAAACAGACGAGAAAATAGAAAAAAAAATAAATAAAGAAATAAAGAAAGAAAGAATAGAAAGAAAAGTAAAAGTAAAAAAAAAAAAAAATAGGAAACAAAGAAAAATGCTAAGAATACCGTGGATGGAACATGTGAGCAATTAAGAAGTTTTAAAGGAAAATGGAAACAAAAAGGACAATTTTAATCAGGAAAAGAAAATATAAAAAAATGGAAGCAGAAAAGAAAGAACGAATCAGGGAACTAGAAAGAAAGAAAGAAAGAAAGAAAGAAAGAAAGAAAGAAAGAAAGAAAGAAAGAAAGAATTAAACGGGCAAGAAAAAAAATGGTTGAAATAATTAAAAGTTGAAAGAATATTAGCTGGACAAACAGAAAGAAAGAAAGAAAGAAAGAAAGAAAGAAAGAAAGGGAACCGAAAAGCAGAAAAACAGAACGAAAAAAAATGCAATGGATAAAATAAAGAAAAAAAAAGAATCATATAAAAAAAAAAAAAAAAAAAACATCGCAGGATAAAAAGAAAGAAAGGAAAATACATTTAAAATTATCAAGAAGCTACAAATAAGAAAGTCACAATTTGAACTGACCAGAATACTTTATTTGCTTTGCATTTCACAAACAAAACAAGACAAAACAGAAAAAAAAATTCCCTGTAAATGTCAAAAGACACAACGGATTTGTGATTTAAAAATAATCAATAAAATGACATTTAAATGGATACGCTTATAAGGCCTCATAATCAAGTAATTCATTTTGCAGTTCATGCATGAAAAACTATAGCAATAATTCTTGTTAAACATGTGTATCGATATTCTTGACTGAAAAAATAAAAAACACTATTTTTCAAATGGTATAAACAAAACAGATCGATAACAATAAAAATAAAACAAAGTAGTGTTTCCATTTACATATTCAAGTTCATTGTATTCTGTTAGGTGCACCTTGGGAAAGGAATGAAACCATCTCGACTTCGCCACCCCCATCAACTAGCTATAGGTAAATACTAATACAGACAGTATTTTATAGCCTTTGGTGATAACCGATCTAGATGAAAGAAAACACTGAATTCAAAACCTCAACCTATGTGCAAAACAGTAGAGTTATCTGTACTCTGTAGCCATGGTTGGCAACCAGGCTAGGAGAAGGAATATATCAATTTAAAACTGGAGCCGGAATCCCTAAGAGAGTCCGATGTCATGGTCTGGGAAATCCTGCGATGGCGTCGATACCAAGCTGTATTGGTCTTTGCCTTTCCTTTAACTCGGAGTGGTAAGACGGTCGCCCTCTCAAAATATCAATAAAAAAACAACAAAAACAAAAAAGCAAAAAAACATAACAAGTCTACGCTCAGGAGACGGTATAACTCTCTGAGTGATAATCCATGATCTCTAGACACCGTAAGATGCCGTACCATAATATCTCTCCCTCTCTCTCTCTCTCTCTCTCTCTCTCTCTCTCTCTCTATATATATATATATATATATATATATATATGCATTTGTGTGTGTGTGTGGTGTGTGTGTGTGTGTGTGTGTGTGTGTGTGTGTGTGTGTTTAAAAAGTAACACTTTTTCTTATAAATTTACCTATTAACAGCCTGTATCACGCTGTGCATTTTTTAAAAATAGGCGTTCGGTTCGCTTGTCCACGCCTAAGCTATAGTTCTTTTTCCGGTTTTTCAAAAGGGATGTATGAAGAAGAAGCCGAAAATCATAGAATTCAAGAACGTGAATGAAATGATGAAGTTGTTTTGAACTGTCGACACAATGACATATTCCTTTTGAAAAATGTGAACAAGAACGATGGAAAATCCAAGAGAAGTAAACGCCCACTTTGGAAACCTCACAGCGCGGAACAGGTTATAAATGATCAAACAATAAAAATGTTACACACACACACACACACACACACACACACACACACGTGTGTGTGTGTGTGTGTGTGCGCGCGCGCGTGCGTGTGTGCAGGTTTTATATGGAAAATGACAGAGAAAGTATTATAGTTAAGTTTTTATATACTCCTTCATGTGTTCATGAACACGACAAGAATGAGCTTTCTCTGTTTGGAACATAATATACACATGACTCAATATACATAAACTTTGCACGTATTTATTTACAAGTAAACAAAATAAATTTTTGATAATGGCTAAAAGTATATCCGAAAGCGCTTGAAAATACAAAACCTTTGGATAATTCTTATATAATTCGAGCTCTGAAAAGAAAAAAATTATACGAGCACATGAAAGATTATAAACCTTAAAAAAATATAAGCCTAATGAAAATACGTTCTCTGTCATTTTCAATAAAACCTGCTAAAAGAGAGATTGTTGCCCAAATACACAGTACGCATCGCTCATTCAGTAAAATGAATTAGAATACTCTAGCTATTGGGCTCGTATAATGATAATATATGCGCTAAAAAGTCTGCCTTCTTCCACCGAACGCACATAGACCAGAGATAGAATCGCCAACTGACGCCAATTCGGTCGGGTTTCAATCCTAGGTTAAAAAGCAATCGGAGTCTAACCGTACTGATGAGCTGTGATACAGCGAAACAGATCTGTCTGCGGATGGCAATATATAAATATATATATATATATATATATATATATATATATATATATATATATATGGTTATTCAAAAAGGTTTTTAAAAATCACATGACTGGAGAGAAAAAACTACAAAGTTAATTATTTTAAGGCTGCCCAATTTGTATGCAATCCACATGAGCATCATGTGTTGTTCGACAAACAGGGAAACGGTATTCCACTTGCTGCCACAGCGAATCAGTTGATCTGCGGATATTGGACTTAACGACTTTAACAATTACATGTTTCAAAAGATGCATTTAAACAAGATCGAAAATAATGCCCGTTAATTTTAATAACTTTGAACCATCTACTATCTCGTAATATATTGAATCGGTTTTTGTTTTTTAGTATTATTTCCTCTTAAATTTTTGAAATCAGCTCGTTCTTAACCCTGTATATATGTATATTTATCTGTAGCCAGCGCCAAGTGTTCAACACTAAGTGCTTGAGCACAATCTTCACACACGGGCTGAAGAACACGTTCAAGCATAAAAGATGACTTTCGCTACTTGGTGTTGACCTTCAAACACGCTCTATCTCTGATATTGAGCACTTTTATCTATGAATACAGCACACCTTAAAACTATATTTTATCATATATATATATATATATATATATGCAAACTTATCACTATACTCGTTTAAAAAAAACTCTCCGCGTATATAAGCGGAAGGAAAAAATGGTTGTAAAAAAAGAAAGAGCTAAGCACATGAACATCAACCGAAGCGATTTGGACCGAGCCAGTACGTAGCCCAGAGAAAAAACCCGAGACGAGTAATCAATAACAAAAAAAGCGCTCAATACGTAAGCAGAGCAGAATAATTTACTTATATATATATATATATATATATATATATATATACACTAACGGTCATAATTATTTGGCCACCCCAGTTTTAAAAAATGATGTATTTCATACTATTTTTTAGTATTTATTGCCAAGTGGATAATTCTAAATGAAAATCTTTTCTTATTATTACTTTGCAAAATGTTACAAGGTGGCCAGGAAGCCTTTGCTTCGGCCATATCAATAAGAAGAAGAGACTAGCATGGGAAAGAGAGCACAAAAACTGGTTACCAGAACAGTTCATTTGATGCACATGTTATTGTGCAGTATAAAGAAAATACAATGTATTGTGTTGTGAATAGATTGAAATGTGATTTTATTGAGTGTGGGTTGCTTTGAGTTAATGTATCTCCAATATCTGAAGGTTCTTTTTACTGTGTCTGATAATTATTGTGTTTTCGACTAAAATCTGTCTAATATTACCTACATGGCTATGTTTTTTTCTAAGAAATGTTGTTTAATTGAACTATGATCAGAGAGGTGACAGGTAAATCTACGGGAGAGCGTGGTTGTAGTAAAACCAATATATATAGTGGGTTTATTATTAGTACCAGAGATACAATCTCTGAACTGGCATATAAATTGATACACTACATCGGTTTTCTGTAGAGAATTTATTTGTGTGGTTGTAGGGTTATTAGAGACTAAGAGGTCAATTGTTTTAAATTTTTTATAATACATGATGAACTTAATTTGATTATTATTATTATTTATTGGTTTAACATTTTATGTATTATGTTTTGAGTGTTATTTCATCATGTTTGTAATTATTATGCATTTGGTTGCAATAGTATAAGTTAATAATGTTATACATATATACATACATACATATATATATATATATATATATATATATATGCGTGTGGGGGAGGATGTTGTGTGTGTGTGTGTGTGTATTTGTGGTTACATAGTACTTATTAAGCAAGCACTCCCTTATGTTAATCACTTACTTAATTTTTATATATAATTGGGAAAGTTTTATTTGTTCGCTGTACACGCTATACACATATTATTGCAACATTAAGTTCTCACTGTTTTCCAATAGATGCCGTTCCCATCTATAAAGTAGTTAAAAGGAAAGTCCTACCCCCCCACGTCCGTATTCACCAGTCATTGTTTCGTCTAATTATCACTTGTTCCGATCGATGGCGCATGACCTGGCTGAGCAGTACTTTCATTCTTATGAAATGCCAAAAAATGTGTCGGCTCGTGGTTAACCTCAAAAAACGTGTCGTTTTTCCGACGTGTAGTTTAAATGCTTTCGAAAAGATGGAAACAAGTAGTGGTTAACGTTGGACAATGCTTTCAGCGACATGTATTTACAATTTTTTGTAAATAAAACATTACTTTTCACGAAAAAATCAGCGAGAACTTATGCAAGATACTAATATTTTATTGAAAGATTTTAATTTGGCATGTATACTTATTGAAGCCAGCGGAAGTCTTGAATTCATGAAAAACCTTTTTGTTTTTCTTAAAATTAAAAAAAAAATGCAAATAAGCTGACATAATTTAATTAGAAAAGCTTTTAATTGCTTTTGTGAATAAGATATATAATGGAAACTATATAATATATAACTATATATAACTATATATAATGGAAACTATATAATATATAACTATATATAACTATATATAATGGAAACTATATAATATATAACTATATATAACTATATATAATGGTAACTATATAATATATAACTATATATAACTATATATAATGGAAACTATATAATATATAACTATATATAACTATATATAATGGAAACTATAGTCTTAAAAAAATAATTTTTTGATGAATAATGCATTTTTACAAGAGTTGTTTTTATCGCTTTTTTAAATTGTAATTAGAATCATTTATAAATATTTAGCACTTTCAAATGTCTGTATCAATTTATACCGATCAGGTGAAATTGTTATAAAGCAAAAACTATATATGCTAGCCGAAAATGGGAAAGCATACTTCAAATCAGAAAGACACCCAATATTTTATAAAGAACTTTGAAGACGTGCGATTTTGTAAATACGGACATCCATTCGCAACCTTGCCGGAAAATAAGAGCGATAATAAAAGCAAATTTAAAGTACCTAAAATTCAGTAAATATTAGATTACGGGTAGTTAAAAATGATATAAAAAGGGCGCTCACGTTATATTTCTGAAGTAAATATCAACTGTAGGAAAAATGATAAAGTTTCGTCAGTCAGTCAAGCTGACACTTCTAATAAACATCTTCGTTTAAAAAAGACTTTCTGTGATATTTTAAACTTAAAATAAATAATATTTGTTTCAAATCAAATTAAACTTTAAAATCAGCTAATATTCCTTTTATACAGTTTCAGAAATGTATATTTAATTTTGAAAAGATATTTTAATAAAGAGGACTATATTGTGATGAAATATGGCTAAACATTTTAACGATTTCAGAATAAAAAACTCCTTCCATTCAATTAAAATATATTTTGAAATACATCAAAAGTATTTTGTTTATTGGAAATACTAGATTTAAACTTTTAACTAGAAATTAAAACTAAAATAAAAGCTTAAAAAAACTTTTCATTTTTTAAATCTATTTAAAACTTTAGGTATCACGTTTCTGTGAAGGTACCTACTATTATAACAATTATCATATGTTACCTTTACATATAAGACTATAATTCTTTTTATTATGAATGCGTATAATAATAACATTTTTAACAGAATATTGGCTTAATTTTCCTTAACAAGAATTAAATCATTTTTGTATATAGTCAAGCACAACACTTCTAAAAAATAATGACGAAATTGATGGATGAGTCTGATATATATATATATATATATATATATATATATATATATATATATATATTTATCAACTCCTGATATAAAACGCCCGCAGAGACCGAAGGGTTGAAACCAACGTTGTGTTATCGACTGACTTACAAATGAAAATATTAAAAGCTCTACATTATATATCTACTGAGCACTTTTTAATACAACTGCATACTAGTTTAATATAATTCTGACCAGTAACTGGTTAATAATTATATATATATATTTTTTTTCCATTTTTAAACGAGTTATTTCGCTACCTAGGTTTCTACCATGTGTGGTGTTTTCAGGTAATTTTTTTAAAAAGTTCTGCAATATAATTGTATCGAACACTTTTTAATACAAATGTGTACTGGTCTAACCCTATTAGGACCCAAAACTAAGTTTTAAACAATCAATATATATATATATATATATATATATATATATATATAATATAATATAATATAATAATAACTAATAATTATATATATATAATTATTAATTATTATATTATATTATATTATATTATATTATATTATATTATATATATATATATATATATGTATGTGTGTGGGGGGCAATTTATTTGTTTAAACTATTTGAAGAAATGGTCTGTTTTTATTATTAAACAGTAGATTTCTTATTTACATTTCAATAATAAAAAGAAACTATTTAATCAAATATAAGTAACCATTAAAAATAAGGTTTGAACAAATAAATTACAAATATGTCGGCTTTAATCCATTTACCAATATATATATATATATATATATATATATATATATATATATATATATATATGTATGTATGGTGGACTCTGCAAATGTTAATTTTTTTCTTTTATTTTACTGATTTCACTATGTATCTTTTCATAATGGAACCAGTTATCTTTTAGCCACAACACCATAACTATAACTCTTTCACTAAATCCAAAGTAATCGGGTTTTTTATGATGAAATTCCGTAAGAAAAGAAACTTTATTAGACGAAAATCTGAATTTCAGCACCGTCCAAGCAGAAAGATAGCGAACGCTATCAAATACACTTTTGGTCGTAACACTAAGCAAACCAGGATATGATGATGCTCTTCGTATCAGCATGACGTCACTTAAACAAACAAAACGAATACTGGTAGATTGCTTAAATAATAATTTTATTTAATCTTTCTTAAAATCAACTCGAAAAAGCTCATTAAAAAGACCCGTACTCTGACGTAACATGTAGTCATACTCAAAATTCGAGAAGAAAGACAGAAAGAAAAAATATTGCTTAAAATTGAAATTAATCAAATTTAAAATCTATTTGTTAAATTAATGTTTTGGCAATTTTGTTTTTTCAACCAAGCGTAAAATGAGTTTTGTTGTAAATTTTCCACCTGGATTCAACTATTAAAATCGCATTTCTTCAGCTGAAAATAAAATTAAATATGAAACCATGTTCTGGAAAATGTTTAAAATTTATTATCTAATTACTCGTGCATCTTGGACACCGTAATGGTTCTCATGAGACCAATAATATGAAAGGAAAAAACAGTTAGGTGGAAGCTAGTAGCAACCTCACATTAACAGACATACCGTTCATACCGCACTGTTAGCCATTATAGAGAGCTAAGGCGTTGGCTCCCAAACTTCATTTCTCTTGTTGCCTTAACACTATAAGTTAATTTTCGTACAAGAGACTTTGTTTTAACTTTGTTCGATTATGAGGCAAAGATATCATAGGTATTATTTAATACTTATGACCTACTGTTACCTGAGTCAATTTTACAACCGAAAGTCCCACACGACCCACACGAATGCTTGGTACAGCACTGTATAAGTGAAATTTTTAAAAATTGGCCCCCGAAAAAAGAAAACAGTAGAAATTCCTAAAGTAAAACGAAATAAATGACAAAAATTCTTCTTCTTCTTCTTCTTCTTCTTCTTCTTCTTCTTATTATTATTATTATTATTATTATAATTTTATTATTATTACGTCATTTTTCATCATATTTCGATTTCTGCTTTGGTCTCACTACCAACCAAGTCTGCGGGGTAGTGGCGTGTTGTTATGGCTCCATTTCATGTTTTTCTATCTTCCCTATCATCCCTAGCATTACATAGATAAAGTTTTCCTTAGTGTGTGAGCTGTACTTAATAAGACAATTTTTTGTATATCTCTTAAGCTGGGGTTTCCAGGGATTCTTCTTCTTCTTCTTCTTCTTCTTCTTCTTCTTCTTATTATTATTATTATTATTATTATTATTATTATTTAATAACGTTCTGGTGTACCATGAGCTCATAAGTAACAACATAGCATCCCACTCCCAATAATCCTCAGAGAAAAGAAATTGGGAAACGACCCACCGGAGAGTCTTGTGGACCTTGCAGAGATACCACTACGACCTTCAGATGAGTTGTGTAGGAGTCAACGAGTTAAGAAGTTGGTGATAAAGAAATCAACATTTTTCGAGAGTCCCGGTGAGTAATTAAAAATCATCATGACACTCCGAGTCGACCTTTAATAATTACTGAAACTTCTGTCTTCTATCTGAATAATAATCATCACTCTTGTCTTATACTGAACAATTTATTGGCAGAAATTCTTTTATATTTGATAAGCGTTAAATTATATAATTTCTAGTATATTATTTGGGAGTATTAACAACGGGAATTTTTTCGCTTCTCTCTCTCTCTCTCTCTGTCTCTCTCTCTCTCTCTCTCTATATATATATATATATATATATATATATGCAAATGAATAAGGAATGAAGAAAATAAACATTAATTTCAAACAGTGCTCAATATAGAAATAGATTTATGAATATTTATTATAAATTATAATTTAGAACATATTCAAAGTACAATACACAAAGTGTACATTTTGTTTCGACATTGAAAAGACAATGTCTCATCAGGTATTAAATGCTGTTTTTTTACTACCTGATGAGACACTGTCTCATCAGGTAGTAAACGCAATAATAATTATTATTTGTAATAATTATTGCAAATCGCTTGAAGACACCAAATGGTAGCATGTCACGTAATACATGTTAGATCATAATGATTTACAATTTTACTAACAGGTCACGTAATAACTCGTTTACAAATGAAAAATATTCAAAAGTTCTACAATGTAATTGTATTGAACACTTTTTAATACAACTGTGTACTGGTCTAATTTTTTTATGACCAAAAACTAAGTAATTAAATAATCAATATACATATGCGTGTGTGTGTGTGTGTATGTGTGTGTTCTTTAAATTTTGATCAAAACTTTCTCAACTAAAACCCACCATATTACGTTCACGTGGTCTACTCATTTTTGGTTGGTTGGAAATGGCACGCAGAGAGCTTCTTCTTTTGTCTGAACAGACTCCCGATAGGATGTTTCCCCGTTTGCTATTATCTGAATTTCATAAAGTTTAGCGTAAGCCGTTACCTTTCCGACCTATCTCAATTATATGCACTTCTTACGGTCCCCTTTTTATTTAATTCAATAAAATTTCAGTCTTAAGCGGGTCTTGGACATTGTATTGGGAGGTGATTATAGTGTAAAAAGAAATTTAAAAACTAGCTGTTTATATAAAAGAAAAACCTCATGTGAAAAACCTCATGATATTACGAATATGATTTATTAAACAACTCTGTAAAACTGTTGTTTAAACTCTAATAGATTGTATTTATAACATTTTATTTATGTCGGTAGAAAAAAAAGTAATCTAATCGTCGTTTTTAATCATGAATCATTGACTTGATCCTAATTCTATTAACTTTACCCACAAATTCGCTCTTTTTTTGCACTAATTTCTTCCTTTTTTTCTTTTTTGCTATAAAGGAAAACATCTGTTGTATAAACTGCAAATATTGCCGCTTTAACCGACAATTTTAGTGAGTTTGAACATAAACTTTCTTTTGAATATTGGACACTCTCTCCACTATTTATTTACATTATCAGGACTGTTGTCCTCATCTTTATTGTCATATTCATACCGTTTTTTTCGTTCTATGCTCCGGACTACTTATGGCAATAGATTTTATTGCCATTTATTTTTATAGACCCATTATTTCTTCCACCGGGGTAGATGGTTTCAAAGTTAAAGGAAAATTAACTGAGAGTTCTTTAAGAGGCATGGAAGTGGAAATCTATCCCCCCCCCCGCATGGACTAAATGGTTCGAAAATTCCAAAATATATCACCCGAAGAAAGCCGAAGCGCACAATTGTCGAAACGTCGTGAATATGACAATGTAGATGAGGACAATAGTCTGTACAATGTAAATAGTGTAACTTGGACACTACACTAAAATATTTGACTATCAAAATGCATTGTAAATTAGAAAATAAAAGCGATTGTCAATGAAAGCGACATTGACAAAAGTATATGTTTCGGATATATTTCTAATGATTTCTAAAGATAGGCTTTGAAAATCAAAAAGCAAAGAAGAGGCACAAATTAAGGCAAATGTTGCTGACAGAATAGCTACATAACTTATCGTTAACGATTTTATTATGAAAATGCATTAGAACACAATTGACTGTTACGAATAAATGTAATATTTACATGCTTTTATATAGTATATCATTCTTTTTATCATTAAACATTTGAAGCAGTCGACGTTAATGGAGGATTTACTTTGTATCAATTGTGTTTTCGTGTCTTTTTCACTATTTATTAAAATTCTCGAATGCAATTTCTCTCTATAAAAAATAAAACAATAAAAAATTAAGCAACAGGGTGGCTACTAAAACACGTGTATCCTCTAATATATATCTTTTAAGTAATAAGAATAATTTTATTCTGAAAAAAAAAAACATGTTACTAAAACTTTTTATTTGTAACGGTCCATATTTGCTTAAGATGACGGGAAACACCGGAAGATAAGAACAGGCACCCTCTCCTCTTCTGAATTAAATTATTTATAAGTAAATTTTCGATGTAATTTCTAATTTATATTTAAACTGGTAAATGTTCGTTTTAGATGCCGACGGCTTTTCCCTCTTCAAATTTATCCAAAATAGCATTATTTCTGTGCAAATGTATATGCTGAACTCAAATCAACAATTAGTTATTGAAGAAATTTACAATTTTTGCTTTGAAAGTCCATAAAAAAACGAACTATATTTCGCACTTTTTCTCTCCCGTAACTCTCACGAAGTCATGTAATTAACTGCAGAATGACGTCTTACGTAGGCAGAATTTTCTGTCGAATTTTGGTTGTTTTTCTTTCTTTATTGAAACTTCCGGCGATGTACTTCCTGTAATGAAAGTAACAAGCGTAGAAATACAATAGCGCATTACTTTTCTACCAAAAGTACATCGCCGGAAGTATCAATAAAGGAAGAAAAACAATCAAAATATCAGTAAATGAAGAAACATCGAGCAAAAATCTGCCAAAATTCGTTGCATTACGCAGTCCGTTATTCTGCAGTTAATTACATGACTTCGTGAGAGTTACGGGAGAGAAAAAGTGCAAGATATAGTTCTTTTTTTATGGACATTTAGATAAAAAAAGGTAAGTTTCTTCAATAACTAATTGTTGATTTGAGTTCAGCATATACATTTGCACAGAGATAATACTATTTTGGATAAATTTGAAGGGGAAAAGCGTCGGGACTTACAACGAAAATTTACCTTTAAACTCGTTTGACCAAATATGTTACTGAGGACGGTGTGAGAAATATTGAATTAGTGAAAGTAACAAAATCAATCGGATTCTTTTTTTGCTAATTCAATATTATAATATTTAAGAGTTTGCTATCAGGATGATTATTTTCTCGGAAGGGGCCAAAATTTAAATATATTTTTTCTTATTTTTAATAAAAAAAAATAGGGCTTGAAAGAGACCAAACATTTAAATGAGATTTTTTAACGTATAATTTTAACCTGTAATCTTAATGGAGAAAATACTTAAGAAAAACTGTGGTTGAAAACCTGTGGTAAGAATCCCACAACAACAACAAGAACAACAACAACAAACATTCAAAATATCCTTCGATACCAACAGTTACATATGTGAATAAAGGTAAGACTCTTCTTGATCCGTGATCAACAAGTCTATTTGAATTTTATACAATGCAGTCAAAAGTAAAAACAAAGGCAATCATTGGTACGTTAACTAAAAAAATACGAAAATAGAACAATTTTACGAAAGTATAGCTTTGTTGCTTTTTTAATTAATGAAAAACAATGTGTGTATAAGTCGAGTTATTAATAAAAATGGCGAATGCTTTTAAATTCGTATACCAATAGTTGTAATAAAATAAACTGTTAACTTCAAAGATACAAATATATTGACGTTAAAAGAAAAAGAAACTTTGTCGTACTGATGAAGCCATTAAATTTAGTGTATAATCAAGAGTCGATAATTTCTTTCCACCATTTCAGAAAAAAAAAAAATGGAGACCTTATCCCTCTTTCTTTAGTCAGGCGATATGACTATTATTGAAACGTTTCCGTTATAAAGAAAAAGTATATAACAGTAACTTACACTACACATTCTATTGGAAGGGGCTTGAAATACATAATACCTTCTTGTGTTAAACCTTTGACAAACATAGATGTGCGGATGGTACAATAACTGACGGCAAAAACTAAACTTAACGTAAGAGTTATACTCGACAATTTTGTTGTCCGAAATTAAAAATCCGTGAAAGAGTTTTTAACTTGCAGACGTTATCTGGACAGGACGCGACACACGCAGCTTCATAAGACATCTGACGTTATCTGGGCAGGACGTATTATACACCAACCAGATCAGGCATCTTATGTTATCTCGGCAGGATGCATAATACTCTCGCGAGATAAGACATCTGACGTTATCTGAGCAGGAGGTGCCACATGCCATCTAGATAAGACATTTATTCAACGTTAACTGGGAAGGACGCATCAAACGCCAGCAAGATCAGATTTGACGTTATTTGAGTAGGATGTGCCACACGATAGTTAGATAAGACATCTGGCGTTATTTGGGCAGGACCCATCACACACCAGCGAGATCAGACATCTGACGTTATCTGAGCAGGATATGTCACACGCGACCTAGATAAGACATCTGATGTTATTTGGGCAGGACCCATCACACACCAGCGAGATCAGACACCTGACGTTATCTGAGCAGGATATGTCACACGCGACCTAGATAAGATATTTGACGTTATCTAGGCAGGACCCATCACAAACCAGCGAGATCAGACATCTGACGTTATCTGAGCAGGATATGTCACACGCGACCTAGATAAGACATCTGATGTTATTTGGGCAGGACCCATCACACACCAGCGAGATCAGACATCTGACGTTATCTGAGCAGGATGTGCCACACACCGGCTAGATAAGACATTTGACTTGATCTTAGCAGGACGAATTACACGCCAGCAAGATCAAACATCTGACATTATCTGGACAGGAAGTATCACACGCCAGCCATCAGATAGTCGACATCTGCAGTGGTTTCTAGGTATAGCGATACTACCACAGATGTTCGTCTGGTGATAGATGTCTTGAAGTTGCAGTATATCTCATCCCAAGAAATAAGTATCTTCATATGGTTATAGGAGATTGCTAGGGATGAGAATAGTTCGCCAAAGGAGGAGATAGTTAAAAAATGTTTAACAACCACCAATCTAATATATTGCGGGTCTATTTTGAAAAATGAAATGTCCATTTTTCATACATGGTAGATCATAATGATTTACAATTTTGCTAACAGTTATTATCACCTCAAGAATTTTCGTATTATTGGATCAATCCTTTGTGCTGCTTCGGTTGCTGCAACTGCATTACATTTGATGCATTATACAGCTTTCTTCCGAAAGGAAATACTAGAGCCTCTCTTCTATAGAAATAGGTATTAACCCGGTAGAAGCTTCTGTTGGAGTGTCAAGCCACAGTGGCACTATGCTTGATGGTACTGTTGTGATTTCCGTAGTAAGTAGGATTTTATAGGGTAGAGTTGCCAGTCAAACAGGTTCTGAATTATCTGCCTGACTGATTCAAAACTAGAGAGCTCTACTTTAATATTAACTCCTCGCTCTATACGTTTCCACGATAGCGAACGTAATGAAGTTAGCAAGAATCCCACTTCTCCCTCTGATAACCGCTACATCACGTGCACATCCATAGAAATAGTTGACAAACAAAATGGCTGACATAACGACAAGTTCAGCACATTCCCAGCAATGTAAGTTACAAAGATGAAAATAAGTCGAGTCGGAAGGCATATTAGCTACAATTCTCTATAGCAATTGAAAGATAGAAAATGTTTTTTTCTGCTGAAATTGAAAAGCAAATTGTTTTCTATAGAAATCTACTTTCCTTCGAAATTGTATATCCCTTGAAGGCAACAGAATGAACCAATGGAAACTTTATGGTAACAAAAGACTAGAAAAGAAAGTGTTCATTAGGCTACACAGTTCTTAGAATCATTTTTTTAAAATAAAAGATAAAAGATTGACAAAAACATAGGACCTCGACTTATACACGGGTTATAAACATTAATGTCTGTTTTGGTGTCGCCATCTGAAAATTATGAGAACAGTCAATCAAAGCAATTGTAATGGATAATTGGACAGAAAGTAAAAAAAATAAAATAAAAAAAAAACTGATCAGTGGATGAAATAAATTACCACGCAATGATTTTTGGTGATTAGATTATTTTCACGTATTTGTCATGAACAAAAAAATTTGTTTTTACACACAAAACAGATGGCATGCTGGAAAATTCTTGGCCCGAACCACTTTGGCATACGAGCGGCCTCGGACGCTTGTATACCAGAGTAACCGACGGAATACCGGAATGAATAAAATGTTATGTAATGAAGTTTCGTATTATCATTTAATCGGCATCCTCATTTCAATACAGTCGATATCAACCTGCGAAGGTCATTGGAAGTATCGCGGTGGTCGATAAATGTCTGGGGATTAAAAGGGGGTACGATGACACTATCTATGGGAACGACAAATACTTGGGGCTCGAAGTTGCAGACACCGATTCTTAAGTGAACTCATTGATATGTCTAGGGATCTCAATGTTTAGACATTGTTAAAAATTAAAAAAGTCACTGGGACTATTAGAGTAATGCAAATACAGCTCTTAAATACCCTAAACTTAGTGCAGCAATTGGACAATTTTTATTTGATTATCAAATTTCGTACATGATTTCCAAAATGTAATTCTAATTAAGCAGAACTAAATTTGGAAAAGTGTGAGAAGTTAAAATTATAACTCGCCAGTTTTGGGTCTTTTTACAGTCATTCAAACACCCACCTTCGCCTTAATGATGTCAACCAATTCAATAAAGAGGTATGTTAATTTATTTTTGATATGTTTATTATAACCAAAATTATTTATGGAGACTTATTATTATTATATAATACTAAAAACTCTAATCCTGTATACATGCGTTCTCGAGATGCAGCTTCAACAATACATAATCTAAACATATTTATAAATGGAACTTTGTGTGTGTGTGTCTGTGTGTGTGTGTCCATTACCTATAGACTCCGAAACGGCTGAACCGATTTTCTTGAAAATTTACACAGTTGTACTATAAGCGTCTGCAAGTGTTCTTAGCTAGGTTTTGTGTCGAGGTACCTCCGATAAATATTGAAAATCGATAATCGAAAAAATCGGGTTATAGAAGTAGTGGTCCGATTTTAATCAAATTCCATACACTTATAGACAAAGACATAAGAAACGATGTTCAGAAGTTTCAATGTTGCAGTTCTTACAATAGTGCAGAAAATCGATAATATATATATATATATATATATATATATATATATATATATATATATATATAAAAGGCAAGATGTTTGTGTGTGTGTGTGTGTGTGTTTATCTGCCTGTATATCTGTATTCTTTTCATCCCTTTTATTTTAGTTTTTGTTTCGGGTTTGGCTCTAAGTTGGTATAATTGTAGTTCTTAGTCTCAGCTATGATACCATTTACTCAGAGGACTTATTTAGACTTCAAAATTCAGTTTACGACGAAAAAACTTTTTTGATAACGATACCTGGTAATCAAAATTTGACTTACATCCATTCATTTTTCTTTCAGTCTACGGTTTCGTTTTAACCGGAAACAACTATTGCTTTTTATTCTTTCGTGCCAACGTCCAAAGAGTCTGAGCTCCAGGACCATGGATTAGTTTTAAAGCTTTCATTACACCCGAGCAACGCCGGGCTATACTGCTAGTATCCCGATGAATTTAGTATATTGTACATTGAACTTCTGTAAAGAGCAGTGCCAAATTTAATTATAATTATAGAAAGGGTTCTTTAGCTAAAGTCGTTTTTCTGTTTTTACGGTATTTTTAATAAGGAATTCAGTATTTGTTCTCGTTACACATTCTTATATCAATCCACGTATATTAAATAACACTTTCGTATGACATTCTAACTATTATGCGTGAGAAATAATGCATAATGCAAGATACATTATAGTAGATGTGCGTCCTGGTGCATTGGATATCGACTCGCAACGAGAAATCGGAAAGCCGAGTTCGAATTCTAGTTGAATTCGTTGAATCCACTTACGCGAAAATACCCTTAGAAAATGTATTAACCAATCTCTCCCCTTCATGGGTTTAATACCAGGACATATAGCCTTGGTTGGCAACCAGCATACTGCAAAAAGTAGAACTACCTCGCGATTGTCTCAAGTTGCCTCTTCCTCTCTAAAAGAATCAAGGAGCACAACACATAAAAGAAAACTTTCAACTGTCTCCGTCATTATCAAGAACTGGGTGTTATCAATATGGTAAACAAGCTAGATAGTAAACAGATGTGCATTGTGGTGCAGTAGATATCGGCTAGGTGAATTCGAATTCCAGTTGAATTCGTTCATTAACTTACGCGCAAATACCCTTATGAAAGGAATTAATCCGTTGCTTTTCCCTCCAACTATGGATTAAATAGCAGGATGAATTGAGTTCTATAACACTGGTTGAAAACTAGTCTACCGCAGAAAGTAATGATAAAATGCGGGAAAATTTATAACCAGTCAGTCATGACTCTCTCGAGACATAATCGCCCAAGCATGAATCACGTATGGCCCTTAACTGACTGAATACTTTAAAACAACACTATTAGTACAATAGTACATTTTATATTTGTACAATTCACTATAATACATTAAAACTTTTGTCATAACTACTTGAAGGGTGAACAGGCTTGATGGTAAATAGATAGTTTCTCGCGGATTTGCTGAGGTTATGTAACAACAAATGCGTGGAAGAACGAGTATAATAAAAATATATTTATTAGTCAGAAAAAGACGACACCTGTTTTAACGTATTACTTTTACCAAGGTTTATAGTTTTACTAGGAAGGATAAATCTTTTTTCAGTTTTTTAATACAAATTAAAATGTGTAATAATAATAAAATTGATAATATTGTTACCTCATCATTAACTGCTTTTCGGAGAGAACGAGTTTAGTTTAGATGTGATACGAAGCCGAAAGGGAGTAGCATCCAGTGAGGATCGAACTCACTATTCAGTCATAATTGATATGGCACATAACTAATGAGTTTATGTGGGGCCTAATTATTATTATTATTATTATTATTATTATTATTATTATTATTATTCGAACAAACGCGTCTAGTATAAGGAGAAAATGTGTGGTTTATAGAGGAATCTGCATCAAGAAAATCAGTTCAGCCGTTTCGGAGTCTATAGGTAACAGACACACACACACACACACACACACACACAGACACACATACACAAAGTTCCATTTTGTTTTCAAGAAAATACATTTACGTTTACAAATATTAAAGATAGGTTTACGTTTACAAATATTTAAAAAAAATCTGTCGCTTTCTGCGTCACGTGATGTAAACAATCTCTCGGACGAACGCTCATCGCGAAAACGTTTCTAATTTAAAATTTAAAATCATTTGTTTCTGATGAAAGGCCGAGGACGGTCTGAAATATCAAATATAATAACAGAAATAAATAAATACTGTCAAAAAATACATTTTTAAACTTTCAACTTTTTAGTAGTTTTTCCTATATATATATATATATATATATATAGCATAATGATAATCCACGTATACTGTCTTAATATGTATAGGAAAAACTACTACAAAGTTGTAAGTGAAAAATGTATTTTTTTGACAGTAATTATTTATTTCTATTATATATATATATATATATATATATTTGATATTTCAGACCGGCCTCGGCCTTTCTTCAGACACAAATGATTTTAAATTTTAAACTAGAAGCGTCTGTCGCGTGAAGCGTTCGTCGCGAGAAGCGTTCGTCGCGCGAAATTAAAATTAAATCTTGCCCTATTCGAGTCACGAGTTAACCATTACATTTCCTGTATAACCCCCAAGAAACTTCATTTCTTGCCTTAATACAAAACAACACAGTAATGCTCTACCTTGAGTAGCTATTGGGCTTTGTATTTGGTGAACATTAGTAAAAAGAAAACTGTTCGTGAATTAATGTCAGGGCATCACTATAGGTGGCAATTTTTATGTGTATTCCTTTTAGACGGTTTAAGTACTTGGGCCTGTTTTCCAGCATCTGTTACGGACGATTTTATTAATTGGTTTGCTACTTCTGCATTTGTTTTCCAAACACTTTTTTTCTCTCAATACGGCATCGTCTAAAATATGACCCAACTTTACAGCTGTCCAATGCATTTTTATCGTACGAAAAATGAATAAATGAAGTGTTAGTTATAAAATAACCTTCCCTTTCTCTCCACCTATGTATCTGTCATCGCACCTGCTTTCTCAGCTTTCTATTGTTTCTTTCTAACTAGTTTGTACTCCTCACTCTTTTCTAATTAATCTTTTTACATTTATGTAACCCCCTGCACATCAGTGGCGTTTCCGCCTTGCTCGGGGTGAAATGATTAAAAAAAAAATATGCTGACAGAATCTGTAGAAAAATAAAATTAAAAAAAAAAACAAAGAAAAAAAAAAGAAAGAATGGCACATTTTCAAGCAACATGGGCAAAATTCATAGTGAATAAAACATCAAGTAATTAAATTGTTAAAGGACAAAGTTTTAGATTCATGCCTTTTTGGTTTCTTGTATGTATTTTATAGCTGATATCATTTGTTTCGCATCACTATGTTCCGAAGTATCGATATCTGTCATTAGGGTTTTCTCTGTGTCAGACTCGTTAGATAATTCAGATTTTACAGAGTTAGTCCCATCTTTCGATTCAGCGTTAACAATTTCAAACTCTGAAGAGTTGAGGATATCATCGTAGACATCCTCTTCTTTATTTGAGCACTCTTTTTCCACATCGAGAATGTTGTTTTCCGGTTTAAAACGGAATTTCAACGTATGATTATTTTGAACTTCTGGATCCTCTCGAGTGTCGTCCATCGACTGGCGATTCATCTTTGGCAGACAGCTCTGTTTCTCTCCGTCTTTCTCAGGAACAGAATTGGTGCCGTGTGACGTGTCTTCTTCCTGATACTGGGTGCGCGTAGTTCGTTTTTTCACTGTGGCCGGGACTCCACCGTCTTGGTTTAGGTCACCGTTGTGGGTCGACTTGTTGAGAAGACTCGGATGTTTTTCGCTCAGCGTTGCTCTCTTGCGCTCAAAGTTGGACAAATCAGTTGTGTTCGTGCTGACCTGTTGGAAATAAAATAGCAGCTGCAATAAGAAACTGGTGATCGGCCGCTGTAAATCACAACCGTTGATTCTGCTGAAGCTGATATCACAGACAGACAGATAAACGTAACACGAATACATTGAACTTCATGTGTATTTCTTTATCATGCTTCATTTTTTATGTGTACAGAGATCATTCAACAACTACATAAGTATAATAATCATAGACGTTATCTGAAAGTCTTAGATCATTAGAAAACTAAATTAGTAATCACAGACGTTATCTGAAAGTCTTAGATCATTAGAAAACTACATTACTAATCACAGATGTTATCTGAAAGTCTTAGATGATTAGAAAACTAAATTTGTAATCAAAGACGTTATCTGAAAGTCTTAGATTATTGGAAAACTAAATTAGTAATCACAGACGTTATCTGAAAGTCTTAGATCATTAGAAAACTACATTACTAATCACATATGTTATCTGAGAGTCTTAGATCATTAGAAAACTACATTACTAGTCACAGACGTTATCTGAAAGTCTTAGATCATTAGAAAACTAAATTTGTAATCACAGACGTTATCTGAAAGTCTTAGATCATTAGAAAACTACATTACTAATCACAGACGTTATCTGAAATCTTAGATCATTAGAAAACTACATTACAAATCACAGATGTTATCTGAGAGTCTTAGATCATTAGAAAACTAAATTAGTAATCACAGACGTTATCTGAAAGTCTTAGATCATTAGAAAACTAAATTAGTAATCACAGACGTTATCTGAAAGTCTTAGATCATTAGAAAACTACATTACTAATCACAGACGTTATCTGAAATTCTTAGATCATTGGAAAACTAAATTAGTAATCACAGACGTTATCTGAAAGTCTTAGATCATTAGAAAACTACATTACTAATCACAGACGTTATCTGAAAGTCTTAGATCATTAGAAAAATAAATTAGTAATCACAGACGTTATCTGAAAGTCTTAGATCATTAGAAAACTACATTACTAATCACAGACGTTATCTGAAAGTCTTAGATCATTAGAAAACTACATTAGTAATCACAGACGTTATCGGAAAGTCTTAGATCATTAGAAAACTACATTACTAATCACAGACGTTATCTGAAAGTCTTAGATCATTGGAAAACTAAATTAGTAATCACAGACGTTATCTGAAAGTCTTAGATCATTAGAAAACTACATTACTAATCACATATGTTATCTGAGAGTCTTAGATCATTAGAAAACTACGTTACTAGTCACAGACGTTATCTGAAAGTCTTAGATCATTAGAAAACTAAATTAGTAATCACAGACGTTATCTGAAAGTCTTAGATTATTGGAAAACTACATTACTTGTCACGGACGTTATCTGAGAGTCTTAGATCATTAGAAAACTAAATTTGTAATCACAGACGTTATCTGAAAGTCTTAGATTATTAGAAAACTACATTACATATCACAGACGTTATCTGAAAGTCTTAGATCATTAGAAAACTACATTACTAATCACATATGTTATCTGAAAGTCTTAGATCATTAGAAAACTACATTACTAATCACAGACGTTATCTGAAAGTCTTAGATCATAAGAAAACTAAATTAGTAATCACAGACGTTATCTGAAAGTCTTAGATCATTAGAAAACTACATTACATATCACAGACGTTATCTGAAAGTCTTAGATCATTAGAAAACTACATTACTAATCACAGACGTTATCTGAAAGTCTTAGATCATTCGACAACTACATAAGTATAATAATCACAGACGTTATCTGAAATCTTAGATAAAGCATTATGACTAATAGATTATTCGGACTGATCTTGAATGTCTCAATTACTTTACTTAAGACAGTAAGTTCTTCGGCCTTCCTAAATTCTGATATAAAACGCTGACATTATTCCACGAATTATTTGAACTTATACCCAAATCTTTATTATTCCGATCATGACTTTCGGTCATTGAGGTTTCCGGCCTTTATAGTACTGTTTGAAATTTGAAACAAGGTGTTTTTATTTTCTATCTGATTGTCTAGGATGTTGAGGTACCATTAATTGTATTTTATACATTTGGATAAATATCCTTATCCTGGTTGTTATTATTTGTAAGAAATCTATATCGAAAGAACGTATAGCAAATTAGCACATTTCCGTCTCTTAAATGGTGTCTGAACCAGAATTTATGCTTGTCTGGTCTGAAGAGTAAAACTAGTATGAACTAGAAAACTAGACTTACTTAAAATAAAACAGAAGAGCGAAATCTTGTCACAACTACAAATACACACACTAGAAGAAAGAAGGAATGAGAGAGAGAGAGAGAGGGAGAGAGAGAGAGATACAAAGTGTGCCTATATATGTTTCCGTGTGTGTGTGCGTGCGTGTGTGTGAATTCACTATATTTTCTGTATGAAAAACATGTATCAGTCAATAAAGATAAATGTTCTGGTGCAAGGACGTACGTTGTGGCGCAATGGATATCGACTCGGAACGACAAATCTGTGGAGCCAAGTTCGAATTCCCGTTGAATTTCTTGCATTCACTTACGTACAAATACCATTGGGAAAGGTATTAATCCGTCTCTTCCCTGCAATTATGGGTTAAATAACAGGACAGATTGGGTTCTATAACCTTATTCAGTAACCAGTCTACCGCAGAAATTAATGGCAATCTACTGCGGGATAATCTTCTGCCCAGTCAGTCATGTCTCTTTCCTGACATGATCGCCCAAAGCGTGTATCACGTATGACACTTCACAAACTGACTGATTACCTATTTAAGCTATCATAACAGTAGCTGCTGATCAAGTTCCGGTGGCAAATAAATTAAAATACTGTTTCAGACCGGCTGCAGTCTCTCTCTCACCGGCGCGACGTGGCTTCCCTGTGTCTCTTCTATAAATACTTTGATGGCTTCTGCTCCGATGAACTTAGATCACTGGTGCCCCCCTAGGTACGGGATACTAGATTAGCAACTAGATCCCACCCTTTTACAGTGAAACCGATAAAATGTAACCGCAATTTCTACTCCAACAGTTGCTTTTCTCGCACTTCTCGACTGTGGAATTCCCTTCCACATGATTGCTTCCACGACGGCTACAATCTCCAGGAGTTTAAATGTAAGGTCAATAGACACCTTCTAACACACTAACTGGCATCCATTCTCTCAAACACTCTTCCCATCTGCCCAACCCTCATTCTTGGTATCCTTACCCATCTATCACCCTCCTTCTGACATTTCCTATATCTAACCACTCTTTCTCTTTACCTTCCCCTATATAACCCCCTGCGCAATAGTGGCAGTGGAATACCTTGCTTGGGGTGAAATGATTAAAAAAAAATTTCAACGATTGCAAAGACAGACCAATACATTCAATATTCGCCATATGGTCAAGGCATTGGGATTCTAAAATGATGAGGATATTAGTTTGCATAATTTGTAGAATAATTACAGTTTATTAACTCATAATCTTATACAAGACGAGAAAGGACGAAGAATGAATCGGATGAAACGTTGTGATAAAAAAAACAATAAAAATAAGGATACTAAATCCAGTAAATTCTTGAAAAAAATATAGAGCTAGAGAATATAGGTTTGGTTTTAATTAAATTTAATTACAGATGCAGAAGTTCAAAAATTTACAGAACATTTTAAAACTAACTTCAGACTGACAAATACATTTGAATAGAGACGTATTTATCAATACACGAATGTACAAATTTGAAAATAAACACATTTTAAAAAACTTCAGACTAACAAATGCATTTGCAAACAGGAGCATTTAGGAAAATACGAATTCATGAATTTAGTAATTAACACACTTAAAACAGACTCCAGACTGACAAATACACATGCAGACAGACCTATTTATGAACAGAACACTTAAAGTATTTTAAAATTAAGGTATTTAAAAGATTTTAGACAGACGTATTTAGGAAAAGACGAACACATGAATTTAGAAAATAACACATTTAAAACAGACTTCAGACTGACAAATACACGTGCAGACAGACCTATTTATGAACAGAACACTTAAAATATTTTAAAATTAAGGTATTTAAAAGATTTTAGAAAGACGTATTTAGGAAAAGACGAATACATGAATTTAGAAAATAACACATTTAAAACAGACTTCAGACTGACAAATACACGTGCAGACAGACGTATTTAAGAATAGAGGACTTGGAAATGATATTTGAAAACATACTTCAGGCTGACAAATACATTTACAGACGTATTTATTAATAGATCAATTCACGATTTTGAAAACTCATTTTAAACACTAGCAAATACATTTGCTAACAGACAACAGATATATTTATGTATATAACAATTCACGTATATAAAATTTAACACATTTAAAAAAATCCTCAGACTGACAAATTAATTTGCAGACAAACGTATTTATGAATAGACAACTTTATAAATTAATACATTTTAAAACAGATATCAGACTGACAAACATCTGCAAAGAGTTGTATTTATCTATAGATCAATTCAAGTATTCGGAAATTAACATATTGCAAAACCTTCAGACTAACAAATACATTTGCAGACATACATCTTAATCAAGAGACCAATTCACAGATTTGAAAATTACCCAAACTAAAAATACATTTGCAGTAAGATGTATCAATAGATGATTGTTGTTTTTATGGCATACCAACATCAGCGGGTCATTTATTGCCAACTAAATTTTTTCATTGCTGTAATACCTTTTTCTTTCAACAATTCATTGTTGTTTTTATATAAGTTTTGTGTCTAGTAATACATTTTTCTTTTCGAGTACCAAGATTCATTTGGATTTGTTTTTAAGGGCAGAGTCCCCAAGTCCTACGCTGCTATTTAACCCATAAAGGGACGGATTAATACCTTTCCCAAGGGTACCAGTGCTTAAGTGAATGCAGGGTATTCAACTGGAATTCGAAGTCGGCTCAACGATTTCTCTTTCCGAGCCGATATCCACTGCACCACAACGCACATCCGTCACTACACGCTTACAGCAGCTGGTATTCCCAAGTGGTTACCCATCCAAGTACTGACCAGGCTCAACGTTGCTTAACTTCGGTGATCGAGCGAGAACCAGTGTATTCAACGTGATATGGCCGTACGCCATCAATAAATGAATTCAGAAGTTGAAAAATAAAAAGACCATTTTGCATCATGTTATTTTTGTTTGGTGAGGTAATTTTCGAATATTCTTATTTCTGCCTCCTTTAAGAAATAGCGTGTAAAATAAAACACGATAGATATTTTATCCAAACTTGTTTATAAATGGAACTTTGTCTGTGTGTGTGTCTGTGTGTGTGTCTGTGTGTGTCCGTTACACACTCCGAAACGGCTGAACCGATTTTCTTGAAAATTTACACAGTTGTACTATAAGCGTCTGCGAGTGTTCTTAGATAGGTTTTGTGTCGAGGTACCTCCGATAAATATAGAAAATCGATAATCGAAAAAATCGGGTTATAGAAGGAGTGATCCGATTTTAATCAACTTTGATACACTCATAGACAAAGACATAAGAAACGATGTTCAGAAGTTTCAATGTTGCAGTTCTTACAATAGTGCAGAAAATTGATAATATATATATAAAAGGCAAGATGTTTGTGTGTGTGTGTGTTTATCTGCCTGTATGTCTGTATTTTTTCAGCCCTTTTATTTTAGTTTTTGATTCGGGTTTGGCTCTAAGTTGGTATAATTGTAGTTCTTAGTCTCAACTATGATACCATTTACTCAGAGAACTTATTTAGCCCTCAAAATTCAGTTTACGACGAAAAAACTTATTTGATATCGATACCAGGAAATCAAAATTTGACTTATATCCATTCATTTTTCTTTCAGTCTGTGGTTTCGCTTTAATTAGAAACAACTATTGCTTTTTAGTCTTTCGTGCCAACGTCCAAAGAGTCTGAGCTCCAGGACCATGAATTAGTTTTAAAGCTTTCATTACACCTGAGCAACGCCAGGTTATACTACTCGTTACTGAGAAAATCAAGCACTAATAAAGATATTATTTATCTCTAATTCTGTTTTCTAATCACGTAATCTGGGATTATTTTTTTTAACAACAAAAAAAAAAAAAAAAAAAAAAAAATTGGAAATTATCTTCCTCCCTAAACAGATAAAACATCACTAAATTTGAAGGGCAGACCTTTCTAAAAAGTTTGCTATAATCTTTACACATATTTTTAGTTTCCAGTTATTGAGCTTTAGCAATCTGTACATCCTAATTTATAAAATTAATTCTCATACTATTGTCTCTTAATTGTTTGCAAACAATTATCTCTCTCTCTCTCTCCACACACACACACACACACACATATATATATGAAATGATTTGTTTGAACATTATTTTTGATCGATACTCATATTTAAGTAGATATTCTGTTATTTTTTTTTTATTCTGTAATTACTGTTTAATTAAAAACAGAATATCTACTTATATATGGGTACCGATCAAAAATAATGTTCAAACAAATCATTTCAAATTGTCGGTTGTTTATAACCAAGTTTCGTTAATTTCCGTAATATATATATATATATATATATATATATATACATATATATATAATAAATTGCGGCAATTTATACATTACTATTCAGCAATGAATTGAGTTCCTTCAGTGACTAGCATGTGTATACCTCGCTTATATACAATTTCCCTTCTCTGATTTCATACGCCTATGGCTTAGAAGTTAGCGATACCGGCCAGAAGCAAATGGATGTCTAGCCACATTTAGTTCTGAAATTGACGATATATTCATCTCAAGTCACTACAAATTCTACTGGTACAATTTAACCTAGTACTAGCTCCCCACCTGGATTTCCTGATGAGGAGAGAGGCTACACACCCCATCAGAATTAAAAAAAAAAATGACCAAGACGCTTGCTCAGGCATATTTGTGTTTTTTAATACCCAGTGTTGTAGTTTATACTGCAACTATGTTGAGAAAATCTAATTACAGTTTCTGGGAAAGATCCGGTTATCTAGCGTGATCAACAATCTGAACAAGGTCAATATGCTCAAACCTGCGATTTCATGCTAGCACAGCCACCGACGGCTACCAAAAGGGCCCCGTCCAAGCAATTCCACTCACACCGCTTGGATCAACACGTGGTATAAATTTCAGGTACTTTCCAAAGTTGCCACCCGCCGGGATCGCCTTTTCTAGACCGATAACATCAAGAAGTCACCTTCCTGACAAATCGGCCATCGTGACATTCTAACCCGGGATTCATGTTCAGAAAGCGAACATTTTAACTACTCGGCCACGTGCCCATATAGACTGTGTTCCATAGCTATATGAAGCGCCGTCGTTGGGCGGACGGTTTCTTAGACCGATACCAAGGATCAGACTGGTAGAAACCCCTGGGAACCTTCTAGCTGGAAGGCAACATTTCTGGTTTGACCTATCTATGAATGGGTTCTGTGATGTCTTCTTGCTCAAATCACGCTTCCAGATGAATGAATACCTCTTCAGCTTTCATGATGAGAACTGGACAGGTGCTTAACTACGGAGTCACCCTAGAACTGCACCTCGTCATGAGATTGATAATGATGACAGTATTGAAATATATGCTTTATTATAATGAATATCCTAAATTTCTTACGTACAACATTTTTACGCTGTACACTTTTCTTTTACTGCTAAATTAGTAATACAATTGTTTTGAAATTTGTGTCAATATTGATGTTTCGTAGACTTAGCATGAAACTACTATTCTACCATATTTCTATTCTGTTCACCAGACAGTCACCATAATCTTTTGTTAATGCAACTTTGGTTTTGAGAAATGTTTGAGGGACTCATCACGATCAAGTCAGTGATAAGATTGTTTAAATGATCTACTTTTCATTATAATCATAAAGGGATCATTAGTGTTATGTAGAAAGAACATCGAGCACGCATCAAAACGGCTAAGTTTTTGATTTTCACTGAGATCATGAGGAACCTATTCATCGAGGTTTTTTTCCCTTTCCAATACTCTGCAAATAAGGTGAGGCTGTTTCAGTGCTGATACTAAACGTCTGAGACGTTTCTCTGACTTTTTGACGCGGGTTTTGCTCAACAACTGCTTGCAGTTGTTCGTTATCAAGACTCGATTAGTACCCCATACTTGTGGCCTTATACAAGACTAACTATAACTAACAAGTATTTACCTTAATTATTTTATTGTGTGCTTTGCACATATAACTCACCCTGTCGTTGAGGTCAAGAATATGCCGATTGCATCTAATTTGAGAGAAGTAAACCCCGTATAAAAAAAAAAGCCACCTGTTTCCCTTAATTATGTCTACATATGTTATTTTCGTGCAAACCAAGCCTATTTTTATCAGTTTGACTCTCGTGCAAACAGAACCGATGTCTACCTATTTTGACTTTCATGCAAATCAGACATTTTGACACACGTACTTACCGGACCTTCTTATTTCTTGAACAAATAGGACATAAGTCTTTTCACACTTGTACAAACTGGAATTCTAATTTCTGTCGAGTTTTTACAGTCACTTACGCACAAATGCCATTAGAAAAGGTATTAATATTTATCAGCTCCTCTACTAAAGCCACAAAGTAAAGGTTTAATGTGGGGAGCCCGAACACGTGCGCATGGGCAAGGGCCAAAAATTGCCCAGTCCCCAAAACCGCCGGTCGCGCTAGCCTCAGTGGCAACCATTAGTCCACCCCGCTGATGCAATGAGGTGGCACGGCCTCGGGACACTGTTCCCCGCGATCAGGCACCTTTCAGTATAATATACAACGGAGCTGCACTCTTCCCGAAGACGGAGACGCAACTGAGAGATGATGATCCCTACCCATCACAAAAGTGGCGAGTGAGAAAGGTATGAATCCATCTCTTCTTCCTGTTATAGACTAAATACCAGGACAGACTGGCACCAATCTACGACAGAAAAGAACAGCAACCTACTGCGGGAAAATATTCTGCCTCGTCATTTATGGATCGAAAGAGACATGATCGCGTCAGCGTGTATCATGTATGGCACTTGACTGACTGACTGACTAACTGGACCTATGCTTATTTTTTATCTCTCATGCAATTCATCTTATATCTAGTTTTTGGCTCTCATGCAAATCGTTCACATGTATACGTACGTTTCTTTAACTTTTACGCAGACGAAAACTATATCTATCTTTATTACTCTCATGCAAATCAAATGTATGTCTACATTTTTTGTCAACATGCAAATCGGTCCAATGTCTACTTTTTAACTCTTGCGCAAACCATATCTTTGCTAACCCTTTTGACCGTTAAAAAAAATTAGACCCATGTCTAACTTATGGATCCAGACCTATGTCTACTTTTTTGTTCCACATGCAAACCAGACTTATGTCAACAATTTATGCAAACCGGACCTTTGCCTACATTTTCTGCCCATTGTGCAAACCAGACTTATGTCAACAATTTATGCAAACCGGACCTTTGCCTAAATTTTCTGCCCATTGTGCAAACCAGACTTATGTCAACAATTTATGCAAACCGGACCTTTGCCTACATTTTCTGCCCATTTTGCAAACCAGACTTATGTCAACCATTTATGCAAACCGGACCTTTGTCTACATTTTCTGCCCATTTTGCAAACCAGACTTATGTCAACCATTTATGCAAACCGGACCTTTGCCTACATTTTCTGCCCATTTTGCAAACCAGACTTATGTCAACCATTTATGCAAACCGGACCTTTGCCTACATTTTCTGCCCATTTTGCAAACCAGACTTATGTCAACCATTTATGCAAACCGGACCTTTGCCTAAATTTTCTGCCCATTTTGCAAACCAGACTTATGTCAACCATTTATGCAAACCGGACCTTTGCCTACATTTTCTGCCCATTTTGCAAACCAGACTTATGTCAACCATTTATGCAAACCGGACCTTTGCCTACATTTTCTGCCCATTTTGCAAACCAGACTTATGTCAACCATTTATGCAAACCGGACCTTTGCCTACATTTTCTGCCCATTTTGCAAACCAGACTTATGTCAACCATTTATGCAAACCGGACCTTTGCCTACATTTTCTGCCCATTTTGCAAACCAGACTTATGTCAACCATTTATGCAAACCGGACCTTTGCCTAAATTTTCTGCCCATTGTGCAAACCAGACTTATGTCAACAATTTATGCAAACCGGACCTTTGCCTACATTTTCTGCCCATTTTGCAAACCAGACTTATGTCAACAATTTATGCAAACCGGACCTTTGCCTACATTTTCTGCCCATTGTGCAAACCAGACTTATGTCAACAATTTATGCAAACCGGACCTTTGCCTACATTTTCTGTCCATTGTGCAAACCAGACTTATGTCAACAATTTATGCAAACCGGACCTTTGCCTACATTTTCTGTCCATTGTGCAAACCAGACTTATGTCAACAATTTATGCAAACTGGACCTTTGCCTACATTTTCTGTCGAAATGTTTAACTCTTGTGCAAACCAGTCAATTGTGTAACTTTTCCAATTATCTTTTAAATCGGACATAATATTTACCCGTCTGTTATTTCTGAAAACGCTATGATTAAGCAGTAAGTAACCTGACATAAACTGATATGTCGTAAGATAAACTAAACAAAGCATATTTATTACCTTGTGCCAGACTAAACTAATGTAAACAAATATTAAAATGGATCACGTTGTAAATTTATGCTTTCGTGAATCTTGAATATTATTAACAGAAATTACAGAAAAAGAAAGATATTCCAATTTATATCGACCCAGCTAGAGAAAAGATCACACATGCCTTCCACAGGGCATGAAGAATTTGAAGGACACAATCTGAGGCCAGTATGAGTAGAATCATATCTCAAATAGTATTAATGATATTTACTAAGGATAAAAAATTATGTTGCATCAATATTCCAAACGTGGATGGCTTGTCAGAGGCTTTGAAATCGTGATTCGATATCCTAACTTTTTCTTCGACTTGAACATACAAGTCATTTGACATATTTTTTCTTAACACGGCCTGTACATTCTACACCGGTTAATAATTAGTGAGGTAAGTTTGTTTAGCCATTGCTACTGAATAGTGAGTTTGTTCGCCAGTGAGGAACCCATCTGCCTGTGGTCATTCTCAATGTGAAGTACTGATACAAAAATCTATTGACACTTGTTGATCATGAAGAAGTAAACAGAGCGTGAAAAATATTTGGCAAATCACTTTCCCATAAATAACGTATAACGCAGAAATTTAAATAAGTTTAAAGTACCTCCAGTTGTTTTCTATACCTAAATTTAAATTTAAATTTTAAAAATAAGTTTCGTTCAAGCTTTAAAATTAGCTTTAATTGAAAGCCAAGAGATTAAATTTAGTAATTCTAGCAAGCAAAATACCCTGGTGTATTTTAAATAAAAATTATATTGATCGGAATAAAAAAAAATTCTAAATTAAAACAAGTTTTTAAAATTTCAAAATTTCCGTCATTTTTCATCGATTGTAAACAGAAGCCAATTTTCGGTTTTAAAACATCTTAGAAAGATAAAATACACCTCACTGACTCATTATTTTCTTCAAATTACCGAATTCAAACTTACTTTAAGTTGACTTGAAACAAGAATTACTTGCTTACTGCCTGAAATGTTTCAAAAAAGCATTTCTCAATTATGGCAGCCTTGTTATCACAGCTGTCATCACCTTATCAGTAGGCGATAATGGATGATTTACAGTTTACCGGCCAAAAGTATGGAAGACGAATTTGGTATAAATGTTATTCAACAAATCGTTTTTTTTATTTTTAACTATGTTAAAGTTAAGCAATTATCCAATATTTTATGGAATTTTAGTTAGTTTAGCTTTGTAGGCTTACGTTTGAAGATGTTTTATGAAAAATACAAATAAAAATAATATAAAAAATTTTACAATTTAATAACAGAATGAATATAAAGGCAGGGGTAACTCGGTAATTTATGAAATGGCATTTATTAAGTTCTATTTTTGATATCTATTTTTCATATTCTTTTTAGGTACCTTCTCAAATAGTGAATTTCACAATTATTATTTATTATTTTTTTTTATCAAAATTAGGAATTAAAATGTAAAAGTTGCTATAAATGTTTAAAGAATTACTTGCAAAACAGGCTGTTGAATTTTACAAACGTCTTAAAGAGACTTGAATCAGAATCAAAGTGCGGTTTGTGTCGTTTTCCATGTAAGCGTAATAATCCAAAACACTTGTTAACTTCTAAAATCAATACGACCCCTATCGAAACTTGCTATGACCCCTATGGAACATTGTACTTAAATGAATATATTTATTTACACATACATAAAGTTTTTACTTATTTTGAAAATATAACTGGTGAACGATTTTATTAAACTTTTCAATTTTCGATAGGCAATATAATCATCAATTCTTAACTAAAAGAATTAGGACGACAGTTCTTTAAAAGATTTTAAACACATTTTTAAATCTTTATGAATTATTATGATAATAAAAGAAAATGAAAACAATTCTTTTAAAATTTTACTAGTAATCGAAAAAACTTTTTTCTTCAGACTATCATGTCCTTAATTATTATTATTATTATTATTATTATTATTATTATTATTATTATTATTATTATTATTATGTCATTTTTCATCATATTTCGATTTCTGCTTTGGTCTCACTACCAACCAAGTCTGCGGGGAGACCTAAGGCAGGTAGTGGCGTGTTGTTATGGCTCCATTTCATGTTTTTCTATCTTCCCTATCATCAACAGCATTACATAGATAAAGTTTTCCTTAGTGTGTGGGCTGTACTTAATAAGACAATTTTTTTGTATATCTCTTAAGCTGGAGTTTCCAGGGATTCTTTCAATGTGTTGTTTTGTTCCATTTTTTATCATTCCAAGTGCACCTACTATCACTGGCACAACTCTTGTTTTTAATTATTATTATTATTATTATTATTATTATTATTATTATTATTATTATTATTATTTATTCCAGTAATTAAAAGCTTATCAAATTAAATTATATCAGAGTTTTATTGCATTTTTTATTTTACTCTTCGGAGCAGATTTTCGGATAGTGTCGTAAAATTAAAAAAAAAAAATAGATGATTTATATTCTCCGATGAGTCCTACGTTTAACTAATAAAAAATAATTTGCAGCCAATTAAAATTTATTAAAATTTCATGGATTTACGTAGAGAGGGGTAGCAGAGTTAAAAAAAAAAAAAACAGCAACTCACCAAGATTTTTAAAAGGTCATAATTTCAAAAATAATTTTATTTATTTGTGACTGAGTATTGAAAGATTCATTAAAATCCAACAATTATTTGATTTTTGCGAGAATCTCCAAATTAATGTGTTTGTCACCGAAAAAAGTGAGTTATGTAAAATTACGTGATCGATTGTAAACAGTCGTAACTTTTTCTGCAACGCTAACTCAAATCAAGATAAGATTTTCTGCCAAAATTTCAAACATGTTAGAAGGGATTAAAATATTTAAAAAAATTACTTTGATCTTTTCTCTTAATAATACTATAATACTATAAACATTTTGAAGTTCGTTTTATTAAGTTTTGGACCTTTTTATTCATACTATGCTGTTTTTTGCGATTTAATGGAGTTACCTAGTTTAAAGTTCTTTTAAATCAATTCTCAATCACATTGCAACTGAATATATTAACAATGCAGTTCTTACTTACTATCATTATATATAATTTAGAGTTTATTATCATCATTATCATTCTTTCTTTCTCATTATTATTATTATGTCATTTTTCATCATATTTCGATTTCTGCTTTGGTCTCACTACCAACCAAGTCTGCGGGGAGACCTAAGGCAGGTAGTGGCGTGTTGTTATGACTCCATTTCATGTTTTTCTATCTTCCCTATCATCCCCAGCATTACATAGATAACGTTTTCCTTAGTGTGTGGGCTGTACTTAATAAGACAATTTTTTGTATATCTCTTAATCTGGGGTTTCCAGGGATTCTTTCAATCTGTTGTTTTGTTCCATTTTTTATCATTCCAAGTGCACCTACTATCACTGGCACAACTCTTGTTTTCAATTTCCACATTTTTTCTATTTCAATTTCCAGGTCTTTATATTTTGACAGTTTTTCAAATTCCTTGATTGCTATGTTACAATCCGCTGGACAAGCCATATCAATTAATAGACAAGTTTTCTCCTTCTGGTTTTTAACAATAATGTCTGGCCTGTTTGCTTCAATTTTTCTGTCTGTGTAGATGGTGTAATCCCATAGAATGGTTACATCTTCTATTTCTGTAACCGGTGCTGGATGATGTTCATACCAGTGTTTGTTTACAGCTTTTCCATAATGTTTGCACATTGTCCAATGTAAATATTGCCCAACTCTATCGTGGCGATTTTTATATTCGTTTGGGGCAAGCACAGAACAGCCTGAGATTAGGTGGTCTATTGTTTCTTGGTGTTTATCACAAAACCTGCATTTTGGATCCATATTATTATGCATAATATTTGCCTGAAAGTTTCTCGTGAAAAGACTTTGGTCTTGTGCTGCAAGTATAAATCCTTCAGTTTCAGACTTTAATCCAGATGCACGTAACCATCGATGAGTATTAACTTTGTCAACATTGGATTTATTGGCACGTACTGGATATTGGCCATGCAGAGGTTTGTCTTGCCAGCGCTGTTTCATCTTTTCAAGAGCTTTATCTTTGGCTTTCATTTTCATATTTTTTGCCGCAATAGTTGGTTCTTGGCTTCTGTTTTGCTTTTCTACAGAATCTACTAACTGTAAATCTTGTTTGTATTTACTGCCTTCTTTTATTATTGAATATTTTTTCTTTCTTTCTTCATGTTGCCTTACTAATTGTATCATCCAATCCTTTGTTGTTTCTATGTATGTTAGTAAGCCAATAGTTATTATTATTATTATTATTATTATTATTTATTTATTATTAAGTTTACATTTTATTTAGTAATTTATTATTTCATTAAAAGGTTCTAACCGTTAATATTATTATGATAATTTATATATATATATATATGGTTCTTATTTATATATTATTATTTAATTACATTATTATAATAATTTTAATGAATAGTTATTTTTTATTTCTTTGAAAGATACTAACCGTTAATGTTATTTAGTAATTTATTATTTCATTATAAGATTCTAACAACTAACATTATTTTCACTAGAATTTAAACGGAAATATATTTCGTTTATGATTCATACATGATTCTCACGATATTTAGAATGAAAATCATTCCATCGTGTGATTTCTCTCAACGCATACATTCATTACTGTTTCTCTTATTTTATTTAAAAAGAACGCGTTGGCACATACACAGTTACACAAACACAAGTTTTATCTTCTATATTTTAATATTCATTTGTTGCTTTATAACACGTGACACGTATCTGACCTTCGAAACTATACTTCATTGAAAAATACTGTCTCTCGGATTTTTAAATCATTCGTCTTTAATAAATCTCTGAAGAAGCTTGTTTTAAGTGAAACATGTTAGTTCAAAGACATCTTTTTCCTACTTGTTCTTTATTTATTCTATATATATATATATATATATATATATATAAAGTGCCGAGTTTGCTCTTTTTCAGTAGTTTATTGGTAGAAAGGCATTTTGGCAAGCATCTTATACACACACACACACACACACACACACACACACACACACACACACATATATATATAATATATATATATACGATAAAAATATACTTTTAAGATATGCTATACTTATGGGTTAAAGTGCTTAATATCAGGGATTGAACGCATTGTTTCATGTATAAACGAAATCTTTGTGTAATGAAAAAGCCCATTATCTCTTCGAAAATATAAAGATAGATTTTATCACTTTAAATGTTATTTACTCAAATATGAATATCAACTAAGGATAATCATATTTGAGTAAACGCTTGAGCAAACAGTCTATTTTGTTTATCGGTCTGAATACTTGTAAAATCTCATTAAAAATGCATTTTCTGGTACGATTCATACCTACCTCCTTGTTGATTTACGTCAGAATCGGAATTGGTAAACTTTCTTAAGTTCACTTTTTTATCTGAGTACTTTCCAATCTTCTGCCCAGCCAGTCATGTCTCTTTCGAGACATGATCGCCTACGCGTGTTTCACGTATGGCACTTAACTGAATAACTTTCCACTGTCAGTACAGTTTTTGTCAAGATTTATACGTTTAGTCTGTTTATGAAAATATGTTTGAATAATTTCTGCGTTCCGTAGTTTTGTTTTGAACCAATTTCAACAAATACACGCACGCACGCACGCACGCACGCACGCACGCAGACTCTAGAACATACACACACACACACACACACACTCTCTCTCTCTATATATATATAAATATATATATATATATATATAGAGAGAGAGAGAGAGAGAGAGAGAGACAGACAGACAGACAGACAGGCAGACAGAGACTCATTAGTGTAGAGCATAGAAAAGAGAAGATTAAGACTTTTTAGCAGTTACTAGGGAAAATTTGAATACTGGGAAATTAGACTCGGAGCGTTGTGGTGTAATGGATATCGACTCGGAATAAGAAATCAGAGATCCGAGTTCGATTTTTCGTTGAATGTGTTGCATTCACTTACGCGCAAATATCCTTGGGAAAAGTATTAATCCATCTCTTCTCCCTCCTTATTGGTTGAATAGCAGGACAAATTGAGTTCTGTAACTTTGGTTAGACAGAAAGAGACATGATCACACTTAATTAACTGACTGATTAGCTAGCCAAAAGTTTAAAGATGATATGCTAAACACATAACGAAATTGAGTCATTTGTGTTCAAGCATAGGCAAAGTAAACGTCACCCACTGGTATCGTATACGTTACACTAGAAAAAAACTATCGCAATGGCTAAGAATTTGACAGAGTTTGAACGTGGCAGAATAGTCGAGATTCTGAGACAAGATCTCCCTGAAGGTGCCATTGCTGGTTAGAGTGGACGTAATAAATCTGCTGTTGCAAATTTCTTAAAAAAATCCTTCGGGATACGGAATGAGTATTTCAAAATTTCGTCGGTTTGGAGCGGAAGGATTTGACAAGTTGGCCTGCAAGACATCAATCGATAATTGAATCAGATTAAAGCCCATACCAACACAGAATGCAGCACAAGAACAATTAAGATGCCATCTCCAAGAGAAAGGCCTTAAAAACCGTAAACGTCTCAAAGTTCACGCCTCTTTCCACATCAAAAAACAGCACGGTTAAACTTTGCTGAAAGCGACAAACATGGGTCATTGAAAAGTGAAAGAAGTTATTTTTTCTCTGGATAGTCCAGAAGGTTTTCAATGGTACTTGCACGATAAAGATATCTGACTGGAGACACTTTCTATACAACACAGTGGAAGAGGTTCCATCATAATCTTGGGTGTCATCTCTTTCCAAAGAACGATGTAGCTTTGGAGAAGTCATTGACTAAATGTCCTCGCTTGTGTGGAAATGACTGGATCTTTTAGTAGGACAACGTTGCAATCCATAATGCCTGCAGGACAAAGAACAGCGAATAACCGGATTCTTCTGGACCATCCAGCGTGTCTGTCAGCTCTGAAACTCACCGAATATGTTTTATAGCAGATGACAAGGGAATTCTATAGAAATGAACTTCAATTCTAAATAGTGCATGATCTTCGTAAAGCTATCTTCGCCACTTGAAATAACATTTCAGCTACTCGTCTGCAGACACTTATATCGACTATACCAAAGCCATTTTTTAAACAGCCTTGCTAATCACTACTGATACGTCTTGTTTAGCATTCCCTACTCTGATTTGAAACTTTTGATAAGCTAGTATTTAGCCTAATTTCACAGTATTCAAACTATCTATATAAAATGCAAAAATGTTTTAGATTTTTATTTTTCCGTTTCTTATTTTCATTTTCTACACAAGCTCTACACAAATAAGTGGTTGAGTCTAACAACAAAAAGATATATTTTTCCCTTATAAACATTTACTTTAAGATTGTAACCAGCAGTGTAAATATGCATATGAATTATCAAATGACCTGGAGATGGAAGATGAAACAGACTGTCAAAACTCAGTGCTGACCTCAGTGTCCATTCTTATGTTTACACACACTCTATCCCTGATATTGAATATTTACAATTAAGGATAGCATGACTTATAAATCATATATATAAATGACCTGAAGATTCTTTTCAAGTCTGAAACAAGCTATCGCCAATTAATGCTGATCTCAGTATCAGTGGCGATTCTATAGGGAGGCCAGAAAGTGTCAAGCCCTAACCTCTGAATTTTGGCTGGGCCCTCAGTTGCCACCCTCAAATTTATAATCTTCAAAGATTTATTAAACTGATCAGTTTCTAATTTTGATTTTGATAAAACTTGATCTTCAGCACTTTTCTCTCTGCATTTTCTTTTTCCTTTAGCTTTTTATGAACATATACAAAAATCAGCACAAACAAATCACACTGTTCAGCTAGTATCGAGGTTTGTATTAACCCTTTGATTTTGTTTTGAAATTAACCTCTCTTGTGTTCCAACAGCTTGAGAATGAAAAAGAGGGCAAGAATAGATTAGAACTCCACCATTATGAATGAAAAGTTATTACGTTTAATTTAATTTAGTGAAGTAACATGCTTATACTTAAATTCATTCCTAAGTTGTATATACGATAGTGGCGTAATATGGAAATGAAGACGCTACTTGATTTTCCCTCTCTCCCCCTCAACAAAATCACGGCCCTTAAGTGGCTCCCCAACTTTCAGAGTTCCACAATTGACACTGTTCAGCATCCACTTTTATACTTACAAACGCTCTTTGTCTGATATTGAACCCTTTTCCCCATTATCGCATACCTTAAAACTTTATTTTTATCATATCTATCTATCTATCTATAGATAGGCGATTTTCTAAGCACAGCTGAGTTGTGGCACAAGGTCGAAAAATGAGGCACCCAGTGAGGATCGAACTCTCTAATCATTTTTAAAGATTTTTTTTTAGCGAGTCAAGCTTGCTAACCATTACACCACATCGGGGTGCCCCTATCTCTAGTTAGCTAGCTAGATAGATAGATAATGAACAAAGTGAGATAGATAGATAGATAGATAGATAGATAGATAGATAGATAGATAGATAGATAATGAACAAAGTGAGATAGATAGATAGATAGATAGATAGATAGATAGATAGATAGATAGATAGATAGATAGATAGATAGATAATGCACAAAGTAAGATAGATAGATAGATAGATAGATAGATAGATAGATAGATAGATAGATAGATAGATAGATAGATATGTTCAACGAACATGGATGTTTAATCCAGTTCTCTTTGAAAACAAGGATTTTGAACTTGAGATGTGAAACAAATATAAATATAATGCAACTTGTAGATGACTTCCCCACCACCGCCGCCACCACCACCACCACCACCACCACCGGAGTTAGGGTTAAAAATGGCAGACAGTACTTTTTCCCTACTGTAAACCGGAAAATCCACTTACACACCCCTGTTCGCACAAATACCCTGCCAGTATATATATATACAGCTCTATATAAGACGCACGTATAATACCAGAGCAGGCACACTGTCAGTATGAACAACATCCGCCGAACTGATACCAAACCGCAAATGTTTGCCATCATTTAACACAGAATAACCGATCCTTGTAAGGATACGGATGTTTAAAGAGAGTGACGTGCGGATATTTAATGATATGATCAACAACACTAAACAAGTGCGCCAGACGTGGTAAAATCAGTCAATGAATTATTGTCGAAAGAAGATAAAGAAGAAAATAGTAAAAGAATCTTTTTAAAACAGATAACCAAAAGATTATGAGACATTCATCATTTAGCATCAGGTAGAAAGAATACGTCATCTGCCGATCCCGAATTGTTCATTAAAGAACGAAGTCTGTTCATATCAGAGCCTATTGCTAATCTCTGTTTTAACTGAATCTATTTCATATCACTATACCACTTTATTCAAAGCTATCTATCTTAATATATCTGTCTATATTTGTTCCTATCTATCTATCTATCTATCTATCTATCTATCTATCTATCTATCTATCTATCTATCTATCTATCTATCTATGTTCATATATATCTTAATTTGTTCGTATCTATCTCAGTTTGTTAATATCTATCTGAATTTGTTATATTTAACTATATTTGACCATATCTATCTTAATTTCTTTATATCTATCTCAGCTTGTCCATATTTGTCTCAATTGTTTATATCTATCAAACTATCGATCTATCTATGTTCCTCTCTGTCTTAATTTATTCACATCTAAATTTGTTCATATCTAAATTAATTTGTTCATATCTATCTATCTATCTATCTATCTATCTTTGTTCATATCTATCTTTATGTATTAATATTTATTTTAATTTGTTCATATCTATTTCGAGTGTTCATATCGCTCTATCTTAATTCCATCATATCTATCAATCTCAGTTTGTTCGTATCTATCTATCTATCTATCTATCTATCTATCTATCTATCTATCTATCTATCACTTAAATATGATTAAAATGAAAACTAAATGTCTTAACATCGCTCGCTCTCTCTCTCTCTCTCTCTCTCTCTCTCTCTCTCTCTCTCTCTCTCTCTCACCGCTTTTAATATTTTACTTGTTTCATATGCATAAACCTGCTGGCTGACTGAAGAAACTACGTGTTTATGTCTGGCTTTAAATCTCGGTGTTCAGTTTCAGGCTAAAGCCAGGATTTTGGATATTAATTTCCTCAGCAGTGAGACGAAAACCATTTGAAATATTGACGTCATACATTTTCTCTTCATCATATGACATTGCGCAAGGCTAAGCTCAGTAAACATTGATTCGGTTTTCTGTCAGCAATATTTGCACAGTAGAGACGATAATACCAAAACCGAAAATAATTCGCGAGACAAAAATAAAAATTAATCCGGGAATAGAAACATGAGATGTAACTGTTCAGGTTAGTGCATTCTCTAGAAAGTCTGACCTAAAAGTAGAAGCAAAATTGTCCACGTTGACTCAAGAGAGGATAATCGATAATGCAAATAGTTCTAGTGTCAAATCGGTTTTTAGATCTGACAATCATCCTGTCGCAAGGTGCCACACTGAAACGCCAAAAGTTATAAAGAAATTTGCCGACCTTCATTGGAAAAATGGACATTCCCCCCACTCGGCACGTTCCAGCGATTCTTAATGATGCATTCTCTTTTAATCTTATCAAATACAAGTAACTATTCCCAACCTTTAAAAAAGGGTTTGACAATCTGGGCGATATCACTCACTGGTAAGCGATATCAACTGTTGGCTGGGTGATGTGTAAATGAACAGAAAATGGTGATTGGTCGAAAATTTGGGTAGGTACTATCGAATTTTGAAAAGGTATTTCAACATGTGCTACCCACTAAAAAAACTAAAAGGATATATGCAAAGAACCTGTATAAAATAACAGGAGGCTAAAGGGGCATAACTGGGTTAGATACCTACTTAAGATATAAATACCCCAGCAAACAAGGAATATTTGGGGAGTTTCTATTAAGTTTTTAATGGTCGCGTGTGCTTTCGTTTGTTCTTTAATATGGCAGTAACAGCTGCAATCGAAAGCGTTATTGGTTACTTCCCTTTGATACTTTTTACTACATCATAAAATCTGCTTACGAACTAGTAACAAACTTTTACCAAATAATTTTGATATGCTTTTTAATATTTACTATAAAGGTGAGTGGTATAATTTTTTTCCAGGTGAAAGTGGACGATGACGGAAAAATGTTTAAGAATTAGTTTTAGACTGAAATTTTTTCTTTGTTGTTGATACAATCCCCTTCGTATTAGAGTTTTACGATAAAATTAATTAGTAAAATGCTAATTTATATCTATTAAGAACGATTAGCATTTGATCACTGTCCAGTGTTCAATTCTGTAATTTCATGTAGAAACCATTTTCCAAATTTAGGAATTCTTATTCATTTTTAAACAACCTATTGTAGTTGTCCAATTGCACAAGCAATAGCAAGAATCCGTTAAACTCAGGATACAATGGAGATTACTAGAGTAACGAGACAACTGCTCAGGTACATTCGTGTTTCTTCAACATTCACAGAGCCAATCTGTGGTTTATATTGTAACTATCTCGAGCAGACTTTAACAACATTTTCAGGATAATTGTACATGTTCATGCGGGATCAACAATTGAACACAAGCCAGTACGCTCAAACCCTCGGTTACGATGACTTGTGAGTGATTGCTGGCAACGCTACTGATGGATTCTAAACAATCTTGTCTACTCTGTTTCACTCACAAGGCTAGGTTTAACCTGTGGTATGGCTTTCAGGCAAAACCGTCTATCGTGAGTGACCATTGGATCTTGTATTGGATGAATTAACAGTATTTAAAAAATATAACCTTATCATGTTGATCTTCTACTCAAGGAAATACTATTTAGAAGTAAAAAATTGAGCAGCGAGGGGTTTGAGCCCTAGTCTAAGTTAATTGGTTACTATGTTTTATTAGGCGAGAATAATTGAATATGTCAAAGATTGTAAATAATCGTCTTGATTACCTAAAGGAAAGAAAAAAACAGCGTTTCATTAGGCATATTTGGTGAAGGAAAGAAGAACTGTTATGTAAAACAATCTTGTGGGAGCAAGAACATGACAATGAAGAGAGAGAGAGAGAGAGAGACAGAGAGAGAGAGAGAGACTAAAACGCACGGACTGAAGAAGTAATAGAGACCCCCAGAGACAGAGAGGAACGGATTAAGCTCTTGGATAGTGTTTGAGTTCATCCGAAATATAAAAAAGGAATAATTAATTATTAGTCTAATTGTTATTGTTTTACCTTATTGGTATTCTTATATATATATATATATATATATATATATATATATATATTAAAAAAGGATTAATTGTTGAATGGCCATTTCGATATGAAGATCCCCATGGGGGATAGCACATCACCTCAGCAACAGAAAAATCCTTTCAGAAACTGGAGAAAAATTAGTCTACTTTTCCTTTTTAAATAGATTTGCAAAGAATTTAAAAAAGAAAATAAAAAGGAAAAATAAAGGAAAATAAAAATAAAAATAAAAAAATAAAATAAAATCAAATAAACAAGAAAAGAAAAAATTGACATCGTCTGGGTTCGCAAAAAAAAGGAAAGAGAATTGTAACTAAAAATTAACAGACAGCCGTGTTAAATCGACGTAAGGTTAAGCAACACGGAAAAAAGGTGGGAGATAAGAGAGATAAAGGAAGGAAGGGAGGGAAAAAGAAAAGAAAAGAAAGAAAATTTTAAAAAATTATTCGAAAACCTAACTTCCCAAAAACGTTGAAGTATTAGAAAAAAGCCTTTACTTAAAAAGGCATAATTCTTTATAAAAGGGAATAAAAAGATATAGGATTTAAAATAAAATTATTTTAAAAAAAAATTAGGTCATTTGAATTAAACTAAATAAAGACAACACTAGGTAAACAAAAAAAAATTATACATACATATTATATATATTATATATATATATATATTGTTTTTACTGTCGATAAATAACAACAACATATATTCAGAACGAAGTACCTGCACTCAAAAAAGAGATTATTATTATACATATTGACTAGTTCACTGGTTACTACCGAATTCTAATAGGTCAATGAGATATTGGCTAATTAGAATTAACATGTTAATTGCCACTGCGTTCAGCTCACCCTGGGATCCGCTCTACTATTATGAAACAATGAATCGTTTTTTTGTGATGTCGTCAATTTACTAAGAATTGAAGAAAAATAAAATATAATGATGTATCAGGTTAGCCTCTATAGTCATTTTTCTCTGTAGATACCCACGACAATTATTCACTGAGGGTTTCTGACGAACACGACTTATTTGTCTCAAACGACAATACCTGTTGGCTTTTCCACCAGAGACTTTAAAATCACTTGAAGATTTTCAAAATAACGTCAGCTCAAGGAAACAACAAGTGTCATCGCGAGGCATAAGTGAATTCAACAACATAGAATAAAGCCATCGTGATCTAAGCAAAAGTCAATTCTTACTAAAAATTCTTACTAAGAAAATTATCTCAGTTGACACGTTTCATCCTTGTTCGTTTTTTAATTAAAAACTGATGACATGTTTACTCCTGTGCAGAAATACTTGTTGCAAAAAAAAAAAATCCTTACATGTCTTGATAAAATCTGTCAGAGGACGAAACGCGCCAGATAGGATGTTTTCCTTTTGTCAGTATTCATATATATATATATATATATATATATATATATGTGTGTGTGTGTGTGTGTGTGTGTGTGTGTGTGTGTGTGTGTTTTATGTCCGGATGACAAATTTAAAAAAATATTTTCTTTCTTAATCTCACTTTTTTTTTTTTTATTAAAACTTCCTTTGTATGAATATGTTTTGGGGATTCTTTCGACATGTGAATTTTTCTAAGATATTTGAATTAATAAAATTTTGTTTTTGATCGTTACTAAAGAGGCGAGAATTTTCTCGCTGAAATAGCTATTCAACGAATGTAGAATTCGGAATTATATATATATATATATAGTGTATCGATGCAGCAGATAATTTTCTAAACATATACTGTTAAATGTAACAGACAATGAATATTGGTGCTAACTTCATGATGAGAGAAGCTTCTCAGTTAGTAAGTTCTTTTTCATTAGATTAAGTAACTGATACTACCTATGGTGGCACAGTAATTACCTGTTGAATAGTAAAATATTCAAATAAGAATCTATTTTACGGTTATTTTTCTTGGTTATTTTCTCTAATCAGTCCTATGACTCATTTACCTTTTTAATATTGAATAGTATTCAAAGTAAAAATCAAAATCGAAGATCACTGGTGCCCCCTAAATACGAATTTGCACGAGATACTAGATTAGCAACTAGATCCCACCCTTTTACAGTGAAACCGATAAAATGCAGCCGTAACTTCTACTCCAACAGTTTCTTTCCTCGCACTTCCTGACTGTGGAATTCTCTTCCACACGATTGCTTCCCCGACGGCTACAATCTCCAGGAGTTTAAATGTAAGGTCAATAGACACCTCCTAACACATTAACCTGCTCCCATTCTATCAAACACTCTTCCCATCTGCCCAACCCTCATCCTCGCTATCCTTACTCATCTGTCACCTTCCTCCTAACATTCCCTATGTCTAACAACTTCTTCTCTTTACCTTCTCCTATGTAACCCCATGCGCAATAGTGGCAGTGGAATGCCTTGCTTGGGGTGAGATGATTAAAAAAAAAAAAAGGATTTTTAAAAAATAGGCGTCAGCGCATATATGGCGGATATGGAGTCCCTTAAGACAAAAAAAGATTTAAACGAAGATCGAAATGTAATAGTTTAACGAGGTTTTCTTTTTTCAGTTTTTCTGTTAAAATTTCTCTGCCATTGCAAAGGGAATTGTTTATCAGGCGGGACTGAAAATGAGAGCGATGCTGAAGACATGCACGCATGCGCACGCATGCGCACGCACACTTCCATGCAAGATCGATCAAAAAATAGTCAGGATGCAGCATTCGTTTTCGTTCGTGCGAAGACCGTGAAGTTCAATCAGAAAAGCATCCCGACAAGATAGCAGATTTAAAAATACACTGTTAAAATACAAATGAAAAAATGGAATGTGGCCCTAGCGGTTGATGTTCAGAGAAAGAATCGCTAGATTTTATCTGGAAAACATTATAAATTTAAACTGAAGAAATTGTTTATATTTATCCAGCTTATAACTATCCAATATATTTTTTAGCAATTGTTCTTTTAAACATGTCTTACTTTTTATGTCTATTATATTTATTGATCTTTTATTCTGACATACGAATAACTTTTCACAATTATGATCATTCTGATTCGAACTGTAATGCAAACCGGAATCTTGAACCTAATACAAATTTCGGTTATATTTTTACAACTACAACAGCCACGATGGTCAAAAGGTATTCGAATATTCGCAAAAAACTCACCCCAAACCATATATATATATATATATATATGTGTGTGTGTGTGTGTGTGTGTGTATGTGTGTAAAAATATATAAAAATATATCTGTAAAAAGGCATTATGAATAAAGTCAAAAGTAAAACTTATCTTAGTTGACGCGTTTCATCATTGTTCTTTTTTTTAATTAAAAACTGACGACATTTTTATTCCTGTGCAGAAATACTTGTAAAATAAAATCCTTACATGTCTTGATAAAATCTATCAGAGGACGAAACGCGTCAGATAGGATGTTTTCCTTTTGTTACACACAGACACACACACACACACATATATATATATATGTGTGTGTGTGTGTGTTTATGTATGTGTGTGTGTGTGTGCGTGTGTGTGTGTGTGTGTGTGTGTGTGTGTGTGTGTGTGTGTGTGTGTGTGTGTGTGTTTTATGTCTGGATGACAAATTTAAAAAAATATATTTTCTTTCTTAATCCTCCCTTCTTTTTTTTTTTAAAGATGCAAGAATTTTCTCGCTGAAATAGCTATTCAAGAAATGTAGAATCCGGAATTATATATATATATATAGTGTATCGAGGCTGCAAATAATTTTCTAAACATAAACTGTTAAATGTAAGAGACAATGAATGTCTATTATGTTTAATCATGAGCCGTTCTAAACATCGCATTTTGGATTTATGTTGCCGTAGCTTAGCGGAGTTTTATGTCAACATAAGATAAAATCGTCGCTGATGGTGGATGTTTTTGTGTTAACGTCCTTGTAACCTCTCTGAAGATGGCTCATGTGAGCCGAAAGTTTAGAACCAACTTAATAAAAAATTATCCTAATGTTGTAGAATTTTTGTTTTTATTTTCAACTGAAATTAAAGCCAAAATACGATGTTTAGAACAGTTCATAATGAAACATGATAGACATTCATTGTCTCTTACTTTTAACAGTATATGTTTAGAATACATACATACATATATATATATATATGTATGAATGCAGTTTTCAATTATTAATCCGACATATCTAAATAAATGCTTAGACATTATATTTTTAATGGGTAACCACGTTTGCTTTATTTATTTATTTATTTATTAAACGATATATTTATTTATTGAGGGCGTTTAATGCATCGATGCATCTTATAAGCAGAGAAATACGGTAGTCTCTACTGTATGGAATGGTAATATAGTTAGGAGAGTTACCGAAATGCTGTATCTTTCAGGATTTCCTGAATTAACCATCGTAGCATGACAATGAACATATATCTAAAGGTATCTGACGAATATTTGTGAATGTGCGGTGGTGTAATGGACAGACGCTCGGAATGAAAATTCGGAGAGTCTAGTTCGAATACCCACATAAGCGCAAATACCCTTAAAAAGAAGTTGAATCCGTTTTTATCTCCCAGGTATGAGTAAATAACAGGTCAAATGGGAAACGTGATTGGCAACTAATCTAGGAGAAGAGAAAATCTGAATTTAAAACTAGGCCTGCCTATACAAAATTGGGTTTCGCTATCTTGCCTAAGACACACCACTGCTTCTATCCCAAAGGTCACGATAGAAGGAAAGATCGATACTTGATAATGTGGATAGCTTTGACGAAATTCGAAATCTGTTCTCCCATTGCGTTTGCTTTATCGATAACCGCTACGCACATTGGGCCCGATAACTAGAGGATAAATAAAAGATTTGTGAAAAAAATGCAGATAATTTTTTTTCGGCTTGCTTTGAGAAAACCGCGGGAAATTGGGAAGCAAAGTAGGGGAAAGCACAACTCATGTCCTCTTAACTTACCGAAGTCGAAGGGTCGCGGACTAGTTTTTTACCCCCTGAGGAATATTCTCCATAAGTGTCAAAATCAACGGAACTCTTTCTTGCGGCTGATAAGGTACTTCGTCTCCGGCCGAAATATTTTCTCTTGATTGCATTTCGAACCTTTTCGAAAATAAAAAGGAAAAGGAAAAGAACATACACATGATGATAATTTATGAAACCGTAATTTGGCTATCACGTTAACACAACGTTTATTTGGGGCGGGGAGGTGGCATTTAATCTACATACCCGTCGCTAATGTGGAGAACCCTCCACCCCAAATTCATTTTCCCAACGTGAAGATGAGGTGAGCTAATTTTAAATTCTTACTTATAAGCCCCGAAATTAAAGGTAAGCGCTCCCAGTCAAAGTAATCTAGCGCCTGGCCATATATATATATATATATATATATATATATATATATATATATAACACTCTTATTAGATTAGTATACTGTTATATATATATATATATACACACACTGTTATATATATATATATATATACACTGTTATATATATATATATGCACACTGTTATATATATATATCTATTATATATATATATATACACACACTGTTATATATATATATATATATATACACACTGTTATATATATATATATATACACTGTTATATATATATATATACACACACTGTTATATATATATATATATATATAAATATATACACACTGATATATATATATATATACACACTGTTATATATATATATATACACTGTTATATATATATATATACACACACTGTTATATATATATACATATATATATATCGCATCGCTCATTCAGTAATGAATTAGAGCACTCTGGCCACTGGCGTATGATACATCAAACGCTAAAAGTCTGCCTCCTTCTACCGAACGACCAGAGCTCAGAGGTAGAATCGCAGACTGACTCCAATTCGGTCAATTTTCAATCCTGAGCTAAAAGTAATCTGATGTCTAACCGTACTGATGAGCTGTGATACAGCGAAACAGATGTGTCTGCGGATGACTATATATATATATATATACATATATATACATATATATATATATATATGTATATATATATATATATATCTTCCGACTACAAATACACCTTATGGTAAATATATATACCAAAGAATACATATATATATATATATATATATATATATATATATATATATATCGGAATAAAACCTAGTGTTCTGTCGGAATGTGCTATCTGATTGAGACTGTACGGCTTGATCGAGAAACTTCAAGATTTACGGTTTAAAACGAAAAACTATGAAAAAGTAGGTAATTAAGATTATAAATATATATATATATATAATTATTTAATGGTATTTTTCCAATTTTAGGATAAGATGTCGAGTATTTTGTTCGAAGTTATGGATAAACAGTTCGGAGTTGATATTTTGCAATGTTTGTACTTTCGACTTCCGCAGTCATTATCAAGAATTGATGTGGTGTCTATGAGGTAGGTAGAATTCCTTGTCTGCATCTTGGAATTCTTTGGTATATATATTTATCAAAACCAGACATAAGGTGTATTTGTAGTCGGAAGATGAAATCTTTTGAAATGTCCTTTATTGATTAAATATTGCTGGTTTATTTTTTAGAATGAATCATCGTGCTTAGAATACTTTGTTCGTATTTAAGTGTTTTTAAACTCCGGTAATTTACTAAATTGCGTGTTTTGTTAGGCTCTGTCCTAATATATATATATATATATATATATATATATATATATATATATATAATTTTTTTCTTTTGGAAGTTAGTTGATAACGCAACCTTGGTTTCAACCTTTCGGTAACTTCAGAAAAAATTGATATAAAACACCTGTAGATACCGAAAGGTTAAAACTAAGGTTGCGTAATCAACTAACTTCCAAATGGAGACATTTAAAAGCTCTACATTATCTATTCATTGAGTACTTTTGATGCGACTGTATTCTGGTCTAATTTAATTCTTACCAAGAACTGTTTAATAATAATAATATATATATATAAAACATACATAGGATCCACACACGATAATTTTAAAATTAGGTTTTACAACCATAAAACTTCTTTTAAAAACGAGAAGTATAAGCATAGCACGTTATCTACCTATGTATGGGAAATAAAAACCAAAATTAAAAAGGACCCCATTTTGAAATGGGAAATAATAAAAAAGTGCCCTAACGATAACAAAAACAATAAATTTTGTAGGGTATGTGACGAGGAGAAGCTAGCAATAGCTAAATTTGAACCTGCCAACAAACTTATTAACGCTAAAACAGAAATACTAAATAAGTGTAGAATCCACAAAACAAAATTTCTTGCTTAGTGTACCGGACCTTAATGTGAACCCCCACCCCCCAATTTTTTTTTTTTCCTTTGAACACCCCCTTCCCCAAATGGGTTAGTCTTTAATTGATGTCTATTTATTTGATTAGTCCTTGGTCTGCCTTTGCCCTGACGAGCCGTTGTGCGAAACCGCGGTAGGTCTTGGCGATCTTGCGATTTTTTCTCGTGTGTATATATATATATATATATATATATATATATATATATTGTCATCCGCAGACAGATCTGTTTCGCCGTATCACAGCTCATCAGTACGGTTACACTCCGATCGCTTTTTTACCCAGGATTGAAACCCGACCGAAATGGCGTCAGTCGGCGACTCATTATATGCGCCCAATAGCTAATGCGATCTAATTCATTTCACTGAATGAGCGATGCGTACATGCCAGAGTAGCTACTGTTTATCAAAGTCTACTATTTTCCCAAAGTACTCAATCAGGGTGTGAGAGTATATATATAAGCTGTTTGTAAATCACAACTCAACGAATTTAATTGACAAGGAAGGAGATTAAATTGAAAAATAAATTTTTCTTATGTAAAAATGAATGCTTTCTTCATCATTTGTTTTGTCGATAAGCCCACGTATCAATGTAAAGTTTGTTTTCGACACCAATATGACTGAAAAAATATTTACTTACATCAATATTCATCATGCAGTGGAACACAAAGAAAAACAGCCCCTGTAAATAAATAAGAAAAACAGTATCAATAATAATAATAAAAATAAAAACGGAAAAGGTCTCTGCAAAGGGTTCCCTCCGTCTGAAATTATTCGACTTAATGGAGAACATCCATAAAGCAAGATTTCCAGTTGGAAATGAACAATGGGGCGAAAAAAAAAATTGCTGCAACAATTAGGATTGAAGTTACCATAATTGCGCCGCTATTATCCCGGTCATCATTGGTTGAACCCAACCGGAATTGAAACTCTAATTTTTTATTTACAGTTCCGTTTTATTATCCATTTTCTACAGCTTATCAACTATTTGCAGGGTTTTTTTTTTAAGCCAAAAGGGTCTTTTTTAGATAATAATGGTTTGCTGATACATCATTTATCTATCACACCCAAGGGCAGCAACGTTTTGCTGCTATAACAAACTTTTATTTTATGTGGCTGGGTTGTTAGCCTTACGCCCAACGCTGGATGACCGGTAGACCATTCTTGGTCCCTACTTTTGCAGCACCTCGTATTTACAAATAGTCACCCATTTAAGTACTGACCAGGTTCAATGTTGCTTAACTTCGGTGATCGGACGGGAACCGGTGCATTCAATACGATATAGCCGTAGACGGTTTAGTGCTCCAAGTTTTACTAAACTCATAACTGAAAAGAAAGAAAGCGGTAATGTCTAACGTTTCCCAAGGGTATATGCTCTAAAGTGAATACAACGAACCCAACCGGAATTGAAACTCTAATTTTTTTATTTACAATTCCGTTTTATTATCCATTACATCACCCGCCCATCCAGACTTAAGCAATTTTTATTTTTTATTCTTTCTTTCTTTCTTTCTTTCTTTCTTTCTTTCTTTGAATATTTATTTCTTCCTTTCTTTATTTTTCTTTTTTTCCGATTTTTTTCCTGTTTGTTCTTTTGCTTTTTTTTTTTTGTTCTTAAAAGATGACAGGTTATGCTGACCTTCAAATATTACTGGAGGTTACCAGAGGTAACTGTTAGCATAAAATAATAAACATTGGTTGGAATTCTCAACCTGGGGTGTTAGGGTTTATACTAGCAAACATAAATTCAGCGTGAATTTTAATACTTTGAAAACGAAGCTGCTATCCATTAACCATCAGAGACAATCGCTCCTACCCACCAACCATTAGCAATGATCAGGTTAGTCTCCATGAAAGCAAAACACTGCGTCTCCTCGGGTTAACTCTCACGACAGACCTCAAGTAGAATGATTACATAGAATTCATAGCTAAATCCGCTGCTAAGAAGGTTGGTTCTCTGTGTAGGGCCAAGGAGTTTTTCCCGTCTGAATCCATCCTGCACATATATAAATCTACCATCCGCCTGTGCATTGAATACTGCTGCCATATCTGGCCGGGTGTCCCTGCTATCCACCTAGGGGGCCTTGACAAAATCCAACGAAGGATCTGTAATGTGATCGATCCAGACTTGGTAGCTTAGATACAGTCACTTTCACACCTGCGCAATGTGGCTTCCCTGTGTCTCTTCTACAAATACTTTCACGGCTTCTGATCCGATGAACTTAGCTCACTGGTGCTCCCTATATATGAATTTACTCGAGCTACATGATTAGCAACTAGGTTTCACCCTTTTACTGTGAAACCAATAAAATGTAAACACAAATTCTATTCCAGCAACTTGTTTTCTCGCACTTCCCGTCTGTGGAATTCCCTTCCGTTTACTTGCTTCCCCAACAGCTACAATCGCCAAGAATTTAAATGTAAGGTCAATAGTCATCTGTTGTCTCACTCACTTGCATCCTCTCTCTCTTGCTCCTTTCTTCATCCACTCTCATCAGTATTCTCATCCTTCTCTTACCCACTTCCTGACACCCCAATAACCTGTCACTCTTTTTTCTTTCCTCCTATGTAACCCTTTGCGTACCAGTGGCAGTAAACTGCCTTGCTTGAGGTGATATGATTATATATATATATATATATATATATATATATATATATAAAAACAAGAACTAGTTTTAATCGCTTCAGAAGTTTGCGTTGCTTGGCGCTCCCAATATTGAAAGGTGCGGCTTGATGAAAAAAACTCATTTTAAAAGATCTTCGGTTCAAAGTTACAAATCGCGCGCTTAAGAAGAAAATACTGTTTCCTTATAAGGAAACATTTAGTATTCATTGATCGAAAAGCCTGCACTACTTTCGGTGTTGAACTTTATAAAATGTTTTTCTTAAAACAGCTTTTCAGGAAAACAGGTTTCTCAAGTTCATTAACTGTTATCGTTCTCTCAAGTATTGATAGGGCTTTCCTTCCTAACCTTTTGTTGGATATAGTGTGGAACGTCAACATCTTATGTCATTATTTTATCTTTCAGTGACATGTGCTACCCATTTCAGTTGTTTCTGTTATCATCACGAAATGTTTTATCGATGTAAAATGTGTTATCTTTTTTTTTTTTTTGTTCTTTTTGCAAAAATGGTCAGTGAAAAATCTTATGAAGCCATTTCTGAACTTAGGTCTCCGGTTGGGACCAAGATGGAAATGTATATAAAACAGAAATCACAGATAATAATAATAATAATAATAATAATAATAATAATAATAATAATAATAATAATAATAATAATCCTCAATTAGCCTAGACCCTGCTGTAACAATAAAAGAATTGAAACCAGAAGAAGCTTATAAATACCTAGGTGTAAATAAGAGTGAAAACATTCACTATAAAAAAATGAAAGAAATAGTGCGTAAAGAGTACTATAGAAGGCTACGAATGATATTAAAAACTGAATTAAATTCACAGAACAGAGTTATGGCCATTAATAGCCTTGCAATCCCAGTTGTCCAATATAGCTTTAACATCTTAAACTGGACTCTAAACGACATCAGGCGAATGGATGCTAAAACAAGAAAGCTTCTTTCTAAGCATAAGATGCATCATCCAAAGGCTGATGTAGACCGTCTATACATACCCCGTAAAGAAGGTGGAAGAGGTCTTATTCAGCTGGA
>JBBBDQ010002305.1:545000-550000 GCA_037127315.1 Ascarosepion bandense | reverse complement strand
AAAAATACAGACATACAGGCAGATAAACAGACACACACAAACCTCTTGCCTTATATATATATATATATATATATATATATATATATATATATATATATGTATATATATATATATTATCACTATTGTAAGAACTGCAACATTGAAAATTCTGAATATCGTTTCTTGTGTCTTTGTCTATGAGTGTATCAAATTTGATTAAAATAGGACCACTCCTTCTATAACCCGATTTTTTCTATTATTGATTTTCGATATTTATTGAGGGTACCTCGACACAAAATCTAGCTAAGAACACTCACAGACGCTTATAGTACAACTGTGTAAATTTTCAAGAAAATCGGTTCAGCCGTTTCGGAGTCTATCGGTAACGGACACACAGACACAGACACACATACACACACAAAGTTCCATTTATAAATAAGTTTAGATATGTTGTGTCCCATCAGGATGTTGGTCATCACGGCTCTCAACAGTTTCCTATTATTTGTGGGTTTTTAGTAAAATTGCTATCTTTCCTAATCTCCGTTCTGCCAAAAATTTACCCAAACTCGTTAGGTAGGTTATGTGCTGCTTTGCTCTGTCCATCTTACATTAAATATATCCAGTCAGTATCTTTTCTCATGGGTCCTGGGCATGACGGTAAACTGCATCCGGCAGCAAGGCCTCTGATTTGGAGGTTGTGAGGAGCATGGAACCACTTCTTAATTGCTGTTGTTTTCAGAACCACCCTGACCCGGAGTGGTAGCACCTGTTGGGGTCCCAGCTATGGGAAAATAGTTAACCCCTCAAACCGGGGGCAAAGCACTATGAAAGTATAAAAATACACTTTTATAGAAATATATACATAAAGACTTTTATAGAAAAACATACCTTTTTGAAGGAAAAATATTACCAACAATAATTTTTGAAGAAAATTTATTACCATAGCACATTTTTGAAGGGAAAAAAATTTTCAGCTAAACAGTTTTGAATACATTTTCAGTTTTCTAAAATAAAAAAAATAAAAACAAAAATTTCTATTAAAATCTGAATAAATCAACCTTCTCACTATAACCGAACATTAAAAATAAATACCTTAAAACCCTACCTTTTTGGCATTAAATAACCCACAGAGGTTGATATACCGTTAAACAAAACTCAAACTCTTTTCTCATGACGTGCCCGGGCAATTTGAAGTGTTTTTTTTCTGATGCTAAATGTCTGTTATGCTTCTGTTTTTTTCTAAACCTCTTCGTTGCTCACATGATTAGTCCACAATATTCTCAGCATCCATCTGTAGAAGCATATTTCGGTTCCCTCATGTTTCCTCTTCATCGATCACGAGATTCTCCATCATTCACTGGACATTCATTATAGAAGGGCCGATATGATATATATGATATATATAGCTCTTTTCTTTGTTTCTAACGCAAGTTTTCTTGTTTCTTAATACTTTGCTTAGCATTTGGAAGGTAGATTTCGCTATTTAAATGCGCTATCTGATTTCGGTGTTATATTTTCCGTCCTCTGTTAAAAAACTTCCTAACTTGATACAAATTATTTTTTCAGTCGGTATCAAAGCTGAAGACCAGAGTTCGAATTCCAGTCGAGTTCATTACATTGAATTACGCGCAAATACTATTTAGAAAGGCATTAATCTAATTTTTCTTTAGTTATGGATTGAATAGTAAGAAATTTAGCTGATAGAAAATCATTGTTAACACCAAAGAATGTTAATGCAATATTGACTAACAACAAAAGAATATTGTTCTAATTCTACAAGAATTAGAAGAGTATATGATTAACATGTTTTTCTTTTTCAATTAAATTTCAAAAGAAAAACATGTTAATCATTTCAAGGCAGTAAAGCCACTAACATACAAGGGGTTACTGAGTGTGAAAGAATAAAGAAAAAGAGAAACATTATTAAGGAATAAGAATAATACAAGAGTAATTAAGAAGACCGTAGATAACAATTGACATTGCATTTGATTTTTTTAAGATCAAAATTATATGCAAAGCATGAAACCGGAAGATAGTTTCACAAAGTGAAAGTGCGATTTTAAAATTAATTTTGATCAGACCCATATCAAACACAGTATGTTGCATAAATTCAAAAAATAAATGTTCGTTCTCTCTGTGGAAATAAAAGCTTTAAGCATCCGGACATATTGTTTGGCAAGTTTTAATCATGAATTTTTTCCTCGTGTGAGGCTTCACAAAAACTGCAAAAAATGCGCATATCTTTTATCTTAAATTTGTTTAATATCAAATTCATGTTTGCTCACATAATAATGCTAAACCATATATTTCCCAGGTAATTTGGGAACAGTTGCGGATGTACGTTGTGGTGCATTGGATATCGGCTCGGAACGAGAAATCGGGGAGCCGAGTTCGAATTCCAGTTGAATTCACTTACGCTCAAATACCCTTGGGAAAGGTATTAATCCGTCTATTCCTTCCAGTTATGGGTTAAATAACAGGACAGATTGGGTTCTATAGCCTTGGCTGGCAACCAGTCTACCGCAGAAAGCAATGGCAACCTACTACGGGATAATCTTCTGCCCAGTCAGTCATGTCTCTTTCGAGACATGATCGCCCAAGCGTGTATCACGTATGGCACTTAACTGACTGAATAGTTGATTTATCTCATCCTCCTTACTCTCTTAACTTTGCTCCATCTGATCATTTGTTGATCTTATGAAATCAAGGCAACATTTTTAGAAGGAAAACTATTGCGAGGATATTAAAAATATTATTGAGGGTTATTTTGGTTCCAAAAGTTGAAGACTTTTACCTTCGAGGGATCAACAATTTGTCAAATAGATGGAATTATGTTATCGATAAAGACGGGAATGTTATCTAGAGTAAACCTACCTGGTAAGACCAACTTCAAATGCGACTGGACTTTCTTTCCAATCTAATAATTGAGATCAGCAATGGTAAGAAAAGCGGTAGGAAATATAATTTATTTGTCCGCCATTGTTTTTTTTTCTATTTCTATTGACCATAATCATTCGTACAAAATGGAGAGTGTTCTTTTTCGCAGAATTTTTATCTTAACGAGAAGTCGTTCAACTTGAAAGGGAATTATTATCTTATCAAATTAAGACCAAAGAGCGTTTTTTTTTAAATTTTCACATGTGGCAGGACTTTCTTTCAAACCGATTATTTAACATAACCATTCTATTTAAGTTTATTTATCTTCTACATTCCCCATTTGAATGTAATTATTTTCTTTATTTATTCCAATGAAGTCTATTGTTACTGGGTTCATTTAATTATGTTTAATTCCCCGTTTTGCAGACGCATCTACAAAGAGACGGATTTGTAAAATCTTCCAGAAGGAAAAATGAATTCAGTAACCGCTAAAATATTAACAAAACTGAAACTCGCCTTAGTTTCTAAATAAAAATGTTATTTATTGACGAATATTTTTTTCAGAGTTACCATATTATTTCGAAGAATATAAATTTATTCATAAACCAAGACAAGACGCACGAAACTTTAAAACCGTTTCGGTGAGCTGAGGTGTGCATGCAGATATGATTTTAGCTAACTCAAAACTAATTAAACACTTTTGTAATCAAGAATATAACACATCACTCAATAAATCCCGGGTCTAACTAATAAAACAGCAACGTTTTTGGCAAAATTTGACTTTATTTATCAACAAAGGGTTAGGGTGATACACTGATTCCAACGCTTCTCTAGCAAGTCGATGCCGTTTTTGTAGAAAGATTTGTCATTGGCCTCAACATACGCCTCAGTTTCCGACATCATTTCTTCATTGGAGCCAAATCTCTTTCCCTGGAGCATTCTTTTGAGGTCTGCAAACATTCTCTGTTGGGAGGGGGGAAAATCTGGAGAATAAGGTGAATATGGAGACAATTGGAAGTGCAATTCATGTAGTTTTGCCATCGTTGCTACCGACTTGTGACACGGTGCGTTGTCTTGGGGAAAGATCACTTTTTTCGTCCTTATTTGTAGCCGTTTTATGGCGATTTCTACCATCAAACGCACCAATAATGCTATATAATATTCGCTATTGATGGTTCTTCCTTTCTTCAGGTAATCGATGAGCAAAACACCTTGCGCATCCCAAAATACGGAGGCCTAAATTTTGCCTGCTGATGTTTGCAACTTTGGTCGCTTTGGACGGCTTTCAACTGTCCACTCAGTTGACTGCCGATTTGGCTCCAGAATGAATTGGTGGATCCTGTTTCATCCATTGTCACATATTTACGCAAAAAACTCTTTCTTGTTGCGTTGAAACAGTTGCAAACAACGCTCTGAATCGTTGACGCGAGGTTGTTTTTGATAGATTAAGAGCAAACGCGGCACCCACAGCTGTCTCATTGACAAATGTTCATGCAAAAGGGTGAATACACTGTCTTGTTATAGGACCAGCTTCTCTGTTTTCTTACGCAACTTCAATTTACGATCGGCCAGAACAAGTTAGTGAATTCTTTGGTGTTTTCTGGGACAACTGCCGATTTCGAACAACCTGAGCGTTCAGTACCATTTGTGTTTGTAGGACCCCGTTTAAAGTCAGTATACCACCTCTTAACCGTTTTTTCCGACGGAGCAGAGTCTGAATATCACTTATCAAGCCATTGCTTTGCTTGAACAGTATTTTCCAGTCAGAAAGCAATACTTTATGTCGTGATACACACTTGGGCGATCATGTCTCAAAAGAGACATAACTGACTGGGCAGAAGATTATCACGCAGTGGGTTGCCATTGTTTTTTGCGGTAGACTGGTTGCCAGCCAAGACTATAGAACCCAATCTGTCCTGTTATTTAACCCATAACTGGAGGGAAGAGACGGATTAATATCTTTCCCAAGGTTATTTGCGCGTAAGTGAATGCAAGGTATTCAACTAAAATTCGAACTCGGTTCTCCGATTTCTCGTTCCAAGACGATATTCAATGCACCACAACGCACATCCAAACACTATAGATATGTTTGCATATAGGCGACAACACAAAAATACATAATCTAAGTCTGCTACTTGATTGGC
>JBBBDQ010002305.1:382500-542500 GCA_037127315.1 Ascarosepion bandense | reverse complement strand
CTTTCTTTCTTTCTTTCACTCGCTCTTCCAGTCATTATATTCGTTAACTTTCTTCATCTTTTTATTTGATTTCTCGCGTCGTCCTTTCTTTCTTTCTTTCTTTCTTTCTTTCTTTCTTTCTTTCTTTCTTTCTTTCACTCGCTCTTCCAGTCATTATATTCGTTAACTTTCTTCATCTTTTTATTTGATTTCTCGCGTCGTCCTTTCTTTCTTTCTTTCTTTCTTTCTTTCTTTCTTTCTTTCTTTCTTTCTTTCTTTCACTAGTCTCGCCATTGTACTTCTTGTTATCTTTTTCTCTCACTTATGTTGTCATTTTCTTTCTTTGGCGTTTATTTGACTCTTGTTTTTTATCCATTTCTGCTGTCTTTTCCCTTATCTTTTACCCCGTCTCCTTGTTTATATCCTCTTTCTTTCTTTCTTTCTTTCTTTCTTTCTTTCTTTCTTTCTAATGACTCTTTCCTTACTTATATTAACTTTCTCTCATATGTCTTTTTTCTAAGTTCTCTTCTAACTTGTCTCTTCTCTCTCTCCCCCCCCTCTCTCTCTTTATTCACGTCTTTTGTCTTTCGCTCTTCTTCCGACTGACCTCTCTAATATTATCATATTTTTTCTGTTTCTTTTTCTTTCTTTTAGATGTTTTTTCTTTTCTCGTGTCTTTTTGTTTTCCCTTCTTTTCGATTTTCTTTCTACTTCTTCTATTGCAAATCTATTTCCGTTCTTCTCTTCCCTTTTAATCTGTCATTCCTTTTCATTCCTTTTCATTCCTTTTCTTTTCTTCACACTTTCTTTTTCCGACACTAAATTCCACTTTCCTCACCTGTGATGAAGCTTAAATAAGAGCAAAAAATGTTAAATGAAAGTTAGAAACATTTACAATTATTTCTTTTCCTTATATATATATATATATATATATATATATATATATATATATATATATATATATATTTGTGACTTTGATAAAATAGAGAATCAGTCTACAATCATTGTTTTTGGATTGAGTGTGGACCTTCTCTCTATTTAAACGCATAGATCGCTTGCTGGCTTTGGATGTTATTAAACTCTAGTTTTCCTTGTATTTTTGTTGTCTCCTCCATTAATCTTCTTTTATTTTATTTGGCTGGGACGAAACCGGTTGTTTTTTGTTTTTTTAGTAAAAATATCAAATTAAGTTTATTCCTTATTATAAAATTTTGTACGACAAAGAATTTGTTTATATATATATATATATATATATATATATATACATAGTGATGATCCACGTATACTGTCTGAATATGTATAGGAAAAACTATTAATAGAAATAAAAAAATACTGTCAAAAAATACATTTTTAAACTTACAACTTTTTAGTAATTTTTCCTATATATATATATATATATATATATATATATATATATATATAACAAAATTGGCTAATCACGTCTGGAAATTGATATCAAAATATGAAAAAGATCCACACATAACGTGGAGCATTGTAAAAACAGCCAAGCGTTACAATGGTGGACAAATATGTATATATATATATATATATATATATATATATATATATATATATATATATATAACATAGTGATGATCCACGTATACTGTCTGAATATGTATAGGAAAAACTATTAATAGAAATAAAAAAATACTGTCAAAAAATACATTTTTAAACTTACAACTTTTTAGTAGTTTTTCCTATATATATATATATATACAAAATTGGCTAATCACGTCTGGAAATTGATATCAAAATATGAAAAAGATCCACACATAACGTGGAGCATTGTAAAAACAGCCAAGCGTTACAATGGTGGACAAATATGTAGACTGTGCCAAGAAGAAAAATTAGAAATTATGACATACCCAAATAAAGACGAGCTGTTAAATGAAAGAACAGAAAATATGACAAAATGCATCCACAATAAGAAATACCCATTAGGTTCATACAAACATGGATGAAAACGTCATAAGTCGTTTGAATATATAAAATGCGCATTCATAAATTCTCTGCCGTGTGAACGTTCAAATAAAACACCGTTACAAGAGCGTTCTTCAAAAGAAAAACGTAAAAGGTAAAATCGGTTATTAAAAATCGCCTGAAGACACCACTCATGGTAGAAACCTTGGTAGCGAAATAACTCGTTTAAAAATATATATATCGTTTAAAATATATATATATATATATGTATACGTACAAAGTGTAAAATCTGAGTATATGTGTCTGTGTATACGCCAAGTGTTCCTGGCATATTGTACCGCATACTTCAGCAGCAGCTCTTGTATCGGTATCATTTGTAACGCATGCCGGTCCTTTTGACCTCTGGTCACTCACGACGGGGGAACCTTTGCCGAGAGTTTATTGTACAAACTACCGATCTGAATACCACGACGGACAGTTGCTGATGACTGATGGTGTATATATATATATATATATATATATATATATATATATATATATACGCATGATTATATATATATATATATATATATATATATATGATGCTAGCAGTATAGCCTGGCGTTGCTCGGGTGTAATGAAAGCTTTTAAACTAATCTATAGTCCTGGAGCTGAGACTCAGCCTAAAGAATATTTGTGTGAAGTTTAGTGAGAATCGGATAAAAATTGTGGGTTTGTTAAAGGACATACAAATAGATAAACAGACACGCACACAAAGATCTTGCCTTTAATATATATATATTATCGATTTTCTGCACTATTGTAAGAACTGCGACCTTGAAACTTCTGAATATCATTTCTTATGTTTTTGTCAAATTTGTATCAAATTTGATTAAAATCGGACCACCCCTTCTATAAGCTGATTTTTTCGATTATCGATTTTCGATATTTATCGGGGGTACCTCGACACAAAACCTAGCTAAGAACACTCACAGACGCTTATAGTACAACGGTGTAAATATTCAAGAAAATCGGCTCAGCCGTTACGGAGTCTTTAGGTAACGGACACACAGACAGACACACATACAAAGTTCCATTTATAAATAAGTTTAGATATAGTCATCCGCAGGCAGATCTGTTTCGCTGTATGACAGAACTGTTAGACATCCGATTGCTTCTAGCCAGGATTGAAACCCGAGCGAATTGATATCAATCGGCGATTCTACTTCTGAGCTATGGGCGCTCGGCAGAGGAAGGCAGACTTTAGTGTTGTATACACAATGTAAACATGCCAGTAGCCGAGAATGTTTAAATTCACTATTGAATGAGCGATTGCTTATCTGCTTTATATATATATATATATATATATATATATATATATATATATATATATATATATATCGTCATCAGCGACTATTAATCTTTTTCAATTTATTGGATAATGCTGTTTAATGAGGATGGATTTCATCATTTCATGATAGTAATAATAATTGTATATTTTTGATTTAGTTTCGCTCATGGCGACGGCTGTGGTGGATCCCATGATGATTGACTTCTCGTCACCAACGAATAGTAAATATATCGTGACTAACAATCATTCTTTGACGGCCACCCACGCATAACTCATAACAATCCGAGAAAAATATATAAATGTGAAAATGGCGTCTGAACTTAGTTTAATAAATATGAAAAGAAATGCGCACTTCATCACCGGCGTTAATAAAGGGAATTAGTAGCGTTTTGTGAAGAATATTCCAGATATTCTTAAAAATATTTACGTGATTTGCAGAATATAAAGTGTTTTTCGAAGTGACTTACCTGCAAACAGTTGAGAATAGTGAAAATATAAGTAAAGATCAAAGTGGAACTCGCATCAATCGACAGAAAACCGAATGTCCAGGTAAGACCCAACAAAGGAAGAAGGACAGCAGTCGCTTTCAGACCAACTCTGGAATAAGAAAGAAATCCAATTATTAGTTTGCGTCATGAATATTTTCCATTTTTGCTACTTTTCGTAAACAAATTATAATTGAATTCTTATTTGTAGCGATTTGTTGTCGCTTATCAGCAATACCCTTTTAGTGAAATTCTGGAGCTTTTGATGTGAAAAATGTTTTGATGAACGCTTCTATACGGTTTTTATTAGAGAAGATTAGCCTTAGCAAAATATTTTGCAACTGTCGAAAAATTTAAAAATTGGTTGATGCAGATTTAGTCGAATATGGTGTTTGGAGTATAACAGACCAACCGAGTTCCAAAAATATTTCCTGTGTTATTCTTGCAGCATTGTTATGAAAGCCAATAACTTATTTAATTTAATCGACTGTATACACTGCCATTGTTGTTCAAAATCGAGGTATGATGGTGTACTCCAAACTGAATTTTAAATGTGGTGAATTATTATTAGTTAGAAACTATCGCCCGGTTCACACTCCACCCACGTCTATTGAACAAGGTGAAGAGGCTCATCCCTTGTTTCCTGTTTAGGATGCGGTTTCCGGTTTACTCTTTTCCAATCTTCTCACTTTTTTTTTCAATTGCAGTAGATAGACTAAACTATCACCCGTTCACACTCCACCCACGTCTATTGAACAGGTGAAGATGCTCATCCCTTGTTTCCTGTTTAGGATGCGGTTTCCGGTTTTCTCTTTTCCAATCTTCTCACTTTTTTTTTTCAATTGCAGTAGATAGACTAAACTATCAACCGGTTCACACTCCACCCACGTCTATTGAACAGGTGAAGAGGCTCATCCCTTGTTTCCTGTTTAGGATGCGGTTTCCGGTTTTCTCTTTTCCAATCTTTTCACTCCTATGTAGCCCCCTGCACATCAGTGGCGTTACCGCCTTGCTTGGGGTGATATGATTAAAAAAAAAAATAGAACTGATTCTAAAACATATAAATTAGTAATTACGGTAATTGAGTCAAATGTGTGGGTAGTGTAACGACTATCGGTGCTGAAAATGTCGGTGTTTACTTTCGCGCTAATACCCATGGAAAAACATGAAGCTCTTTCTTCTCCCCAGCACCAGCCGTAGGTTAAAAGCAGAATAAATTGTTTGATTCGCATCCTACGGCTTATCAACCCTTTGCAGGTTATTTAAAGCCAGAACATTTTTTTTATATTGTGATAATTTTTGAAAGGGTATAATACAAAATTTCTTAATTAACCCATAGCTTGTGGTAAGATAGCTCAATTCAAGTTTTTCCCATAATTTCGCTTAAGCAAACGTAACGGATAAAACGGGAATTTGAACTACTATCACTGATAATGTCAGAGTCATTATCATTAAACCACTCGCAAATCCAGGCTTACAGCATCTCGTATTCCTACGCGGTTACCTATCTAGGTACTGAGCAGACTCGACGTTGTTTAACTTCGGTAATTGTACGAGTGTTCTAACAGGAGATGGAAAGTGCGACACGGAGATCCGAAAGCGAATTGGCATGGCAAAGGACGCGTTCCAGAAGATGAGCAAAATACTAACACACAGGAAAATCTCAATAGAAACGAAGAAAAGAGTGCTAGACTGCTACGTGATGTCAGTTCTTCAATACGGCTGTGAATGCTGGACAATATAATCGAAAATGAGGACAAAACTGAAAGCGGCCGAAATGTGGTTCTACAGAAGGATGCTACGGATATCGTGAACTGAGCATACAAGCAACGACGAAGTGTTAGAAAGAATGGCAACAAAAAGGAAATTGATGCTGAGCATCAGGAAAAGACAACTGAAGTTCCTGGGACATGCAATGAGGAAGGAGAGCCTGGAGAACCTGATACTGACTGGACAGATAGAAGGGAGGAGAGACAGAGGAAGGCAGCGGATAACATATTTGCAGGGTCTGATCAGGTGGATGACGGAACGGGGGTTGCCAGGAGCAACAGGCTCAAACATACTAAGAGCCACAAGGGACAGTGAGACGTGGAGATCCATGATCGCCTACGTCCTGAAGGGGCAGGGCACATAGAAGAAGAAGAAGAATCTGTGGAGATACACCATTGCCAACGCCTTGAATGAAGATGGTGTTAAAAAAAATACGTAATTTTAGACTTGCTGTCTTCTGCCCACCGGCATTATTACTACTCCACTATGTAGGCTTGGATATTTGTGCAGTAAGAACTGGTGGTACGAAAGAAAGGATCAACCGCCGAGTTTTACAATTTTTAACAAAAACATATTCTTGGTACTCGATCAAGATATTGTCCTTGAAAATTAATAAGCAAGGAACTGTTAGAGATTATCGTTTGCTACATATGAAAGTAAGGAAAAGTGCTATTATATATATATAATGGAAATGCAATGAAAGATCTTTGCAATAGAAAGGCATTAATGGTCAATGCACAAGAATTAATCCAAGCATTATAGACAAAAATCGTTATCATAAGTTTATATTTTTCCCGGGTATATAATTCTCGTTCCATGTGCCATGCCACTTTCGGATGTTATGTAGTCATCTCTTTTTCACTTTCTCTCTAAATTATTTGTTCACCACTGCAGTAGCAGGGACCCATGGCCCAGTGAATAAAATCACATGGAATAAGAATGATATACCAATGATCGAAATGAAGAGTTCGGTTCAAAATACCAAAGACCTGAAGAAATCCGGGCGTACAACGGCCGAAACGTCGTGAATATAGCAATAAAGACGAGTACAACAGTCTGAACAATGTAAATAATGTATTCTTTTCTAAATGTTTTTCTATATGATTGGCATTAGGGTTAAGAAAAAATCTTTTTAGGAATTAATGTAAACTTTGATGAGAGAATAAAGCTATTTTATGTGTATCAATAAGTTTTATGTGTAACAAAGAAATGTATTGGTGATTGTTTTTTAAGGTAGATACACGAAGGGTTGTTGAGACGTTTTTAGCTTTTTTACTTCACAAACCTTAAATATTTTGGTGGGCATGTCTTTTTGGTTATTCCGAAAATTATTTACATACAAAATCCGTTACGAAATGGATTAACACTGACATATTTCTAATTTGGGTAGATGCTCTGTTCTTTTTTTTTTTTTTTTTTTTTATAATTAAACAATACGTTTTTTTTTAAATATCTCCTGGCTTGAATAATCGAGAAATCTTGGGAAAATATGCATCCTCTGGCAGGATTCGAACTTGCGTACTCAAGGATGTTTCTTAACGGCTCGACCACGTAGGACTAATGGTCAAACAAAGCCCAAATAATGTCGAAATACTAGTATTCATTAACATATTGTTAAACAAATAAACTAAAAATACACTTATGTATTGATGTTTAATCTACCATCAGAAATATACATTCAGTACATTTTCAATATCTCCAAAACGAAACTACTAACATTATTTCATCACTGAGCAGACAACAATTTTCTCCAGTCATGATAAATGGATGTACCCACAATGAGATTCCTTGCCTTTAATGTTTACGGGGTCTAAAATTTACCCCAGATCTGAAGTGGTAAGCAAGGAACTGTTAGTGATTATCGTTTGCTACATATGAAAGTAAGGAAAAGTGCAAAAAATGCTAGTAACTCTGTATGTCTAATGTCTCCATCTGAACCCCTCTCCAGTCTTTTGAACAGGAGTAAAGGTTTATCCCCTGTTTCTGGGTTAGGATTGTGTTACCGATTCTTCTTAAGGTCTGCTTCAAATCTATAATTATAACGTTTCCGTCTGAACTCTGAAATTTTATTGGTAAATTATTAATTTTATTTTTTCTCCTTCATAGGAATAGATATGTTCGTCTATCGTCCAGTTCACGCCCCTCGCCGGAATATACAACAGAAGTAGTAGCTTTTCCCTTCTTTCCGGTTTAGGATTGTGGTTTCCGATTTATTCGAAAGTCTACACAAATTCTGTACTTCTAACGTCCCCGACTAACCCCTGAAATTTTTTTTGACTAATTATATTTTTTTCCTAAGGAGGAGTATATAGACTCCGTTATCGTTCGGTTCACACAACACCCCGGTCTTTTGAACAGAAGTAGAGGTTTATCTCTTGTTCTCTGTTTAGGATTGGTTTTCCGGTTCCTTCTAAAGTCATTTCATTCTCTTTTACTTCTAGTAGCCGATTGCATATTAGTTGCACTATCGCCTTGCTTTGGGTGAATTGTTTAAAGAATAGAGTGGAATTTAGGGGAAAAGTAATTGGCAGTGATCCATTGTATAGTATCCTTTACTTACCTTATTGCTGAAGTTTCTTCGGCAATTGCACGATGAGAGGAACGGAAAGATCTGAGCATAACACGAATGACAATCGCCAGAACAATGGTGTTCAGCTGTTAAAGAAGAAACATTTAATATTTTAATAGAAAAGAAATCATTAAATTAAGCACTGTCCGCCAAGTATGTGATCGTGTTCTAACAACAGAAATATTATACAACTCCGAAAAAGAAAAAAATGACTTAAATCTTTACAAACTGTATCTTTTTTATTTATTGATTGGTTTGTTTTCTACGGCTGATCAAACATTTGAAGCTTTAAATAGGCCAGAAAATATTTTTAGATTGATGTTTTTTAAGACAATAAAGGTTTTAGTGATTCAAGTATTACTCTCTTCGGCAAGCGGATGGGTTCTCCATCAGAGCCAACGTTTGGCGATACTTAATTATATCGCTACTGTGGAACTTTTGATTAATGTTAACCATCGAATCAGTTGCTAAGCAAACCAAGGAGATCTGTTTGTGTTGGTGCGCGTCCGTAAGTTTGGTAAATCAACATTTGAAATACGACCACTTACTACTGTCCTAATTAGAAAGACGAGGCTTACTTTAGTCAGTCAGTCAGTTAAGTGCTATACATGATACACGCTTAGGTGATCATGTCTCATCGATCCATAACTGACTTAGTAGAAGATTTTGCAGCAGCGACTGGTAGACTGCGGTAGACTACTTGGCAACCAAGGCTATAGAACTTAAGCTGTCCTGCTATTTAATCTATAGATGGCGGGAGAAGAGATTAATACTTTTTCTAAGGATATTTATGTGTAGGTGCATTCAGCCAGTTGAACTGGAATTCGAACTCTATTCTCTGATTTTTCATTCCGAGCAGATAGTCATTACACCATAACACACATACATAGTAAAATTGTAGGTAAACAAATTGTGTTGCAAAAATGTACGTAGTGAATGGGGCTTCAGTCAGTTAAGTGCAATACGTGATACACGCTTTGGGCGATCATGTCTCGAAAGAGGCATGACTGACAGGGCAGAAGATTACTTCGCAGTAGGTTGCCATTGCTTTCTGCGGTAGGCTGGTTGCCAGCCAAGGCCAAAGAACCCAATCTGTTCTATTATTTAACTTATAACTGGAGGGAAGATATGGATTAATACCTGTCCCAAGGGTATTTGTGCGTAAGTGAATGCAAGGAATTCAACTGGAATTCGAAATCGCCACCCCGATTTCTCGTTCCGAGTCGATATCCACTGCACCACAACGCACAACAGGGCTTAACTGTCTTGAAAAATCAGCATTCAAAATCTTGATCACACTGGAATTGAAGGTAAACCAGTGCAATTAATAATTGCTGATCTTTGCCTTTTATTTTTGCTTTAATATTTCTTCGAGAAAGTTTTAAAAATGTCTCGCTTTTGAAACAACTCCAGATTGCCATTAATCAGTTATTTCTGGGGTTGTCGTGAAAAATCTTTTTATTTGTATTTACGCTATTTTTCATGCTGATGTTTGCAACGCGTATACAAGTCTCCATAGTTTTTCAAAGTTTTTTTTTGTAATTTTTTGCCGATAATCATTCAGATTCAGGGTTTGGTGTTAAATATTTGTCTTACAATAACCCAAGGAAACTGCTAATAAATCTTCATTTTTGAACATGGAAGAAATGTTTTTAAAACAATAGCAGCAGGGACTTACCAATATAACAAGGGCCACTGTTGGCACAAAGAGAATGAGTAAGCTCGACCCAGTCATCCAGCACCTGTAAAAAAGAAAACAGAAGGGAAAAAATAACATTATGCTTTAATTCTCCTTCAATGTGCCATGCCTCTTCATAACGTATGCAATAATAGTTCTCCACAACTTCATTCTTTGTAGCTCTTATTAAAGTTTGTATTTTCGTTATTCTTCCCGCTCCCTTATCTGCATTTCATTTGCATGTGTCACATCCCTTCAGGAAGTAGGCGATCATGTTTCTCCACATCTCTCTATCCCTCGCACCTCTTATTCTTTCTCTCGTTACCCATCCCAAACCTGCTCCGCCATCCATTTACGCAAGCTAATTAGATATGCTACTTGTTGTTTCCTCTGTCAATATTCTCTTATGTTTTGTGAGTGCCAAATTCTCTAAACCCTCTGTCCTGAGTATGTGTCCTAGCAATTTAAACTGTTTCTTTCCGATTCCAAGTATAAATGTTCTCTTTTTCCTATTTTCCTTAAAACCCCTCGTCAGTCACATATTCAGCTTTTTTGCATTCTCAGCATCCTACAGTAGACACAATATTTATGTTACCTCAGGCATCTTTTTCATTTGTATAGAGATTGTCAGGCATTCACTGCCGTAGAGGAAGACAGATATTACATAAAATTTAAGCAGTATTTTCTTTACAGTATTTACATTATTCGGACTATTGTCCTCATTTTTGTTGCGACGTTTCGGCTGTTGTACGATCCGGCCTTCTTCAGGTGCTAGGAATTTTAAACCGAACCCTTTATTACAATCACTGGGGTATATGAACTCGGAGCGCACAACGGCCGAAACATCGTGCAAATGGCAGCAAAGATGAGGACAATAACCTGAATAATGTAAATACTGTGAATACTACCTAATCTCAGAAATATAGACAAGTACTAGTATTTTCTTTGTTTCTGAAGAATTTATTTTTTTCCGCTTCATAATATTTTCCTGAGCTTTAGAAAAACATCTTTCGCTATTCCAATATGCCTTTTGATATCACATTTTTCCTCCATTGTTAAATCCCATTCCGAGATATTTCAACTTTTAGTGGGACACTCTAGTTCAGCAAAAAAAAAAAAAATATTAATAATTAGTGATCACGAAAACCAACTTGATTTTCGCGATCTATAATTCGTAGTTCGCATATTGGGCTGTTCCTCTTACTGACAACCAGTATCTCTGTCTTTTTTACAATTGAAGCTTCGTCCTTTCTTTTCGCTTTCTTTTACAGCCTCTAATTTGTAGTTCGCATCTTAGGTTGTTTCTCTTCCTGACAACCACACATGCTTTCTTCTTATAATCGATGTTTTGTCCTTTCTTCTCATTTTCCTTTACTATTTTTGCTCTTGAAAACGAAATAAAAAATAAATCATAAGCTTCAAACTAAACTTACTTTATTCGGATACAAAACCTCTAGTATTGGGCACCGTGAGGGAATTCAAATCTTTGAAACGCTTGCTAATTTGCTAAACAACTAAGTATTTTCAAAGCTTATGTGCGTTGTGGTACAGTGGATATCGGCTTGGAACGAGAAACCGGGGAACCGAGTTCGAATTCCAGTTGAATCCATTGTATTCACTTACGCGCAAATACCCTTGGGAAAGGTATTAATCCGTCTCTTCCTCCCAGTTATGGGTTAAATAGCAGGACAGATTGGGTTCTATAGCCTTGGTCGGCAACCAGTCTACCGCAGAAAGCAATGGCAACCTACTGCGGGATAATATTCTGCCCAGTCAGTCATGTCTCTTTCGAGCCATGATCGCCCAAAGCGTGTATCACGTATGGCACTTAACTGACTGACTTTGATTTAGTACAAAGTTTCAACTCTCTGTCAGACTTGCTCGTTAACCATTACTCAGATGTGAATGCCTCGAAACACCAATCAGGTACCAGATATTTTTAATCATTTCACCTTAAACAAGTCGACACACAGAGAAAGAAACTGAAAAAAAAAACTTATTGAATAGAAAGGACAAAAAAGTACAGAAAAGACAAGATTGAAGTTGCGTTTAAATTTTGGAAGATTGTAATTAACATAAAAGCAATAAGCCGGAAGAGTATATCACATATGAGGAATGCAAGAGAAGAAACTATTAGAATAGAACTTACGGTTATATCGAGCAATTTCAGTAGTAAAAAGATAACACAGCCGATAAAGATGGGGATTACATAATGAGGATATATCTCGACAAGATAGAATTCCATGGAAAAACTTACAAATACTCTTGCTTCTGGAATAGACGGGCCCAGCCGGTTGTTTAAATTTTGAATTTTACCACCGACTCACAGTTATTTCAAAACTGTCGTTATATTTTATTTTCCACATTCTTCCAAGCCACATCTAAGTAGCGCTTAGAAAATCAATTATCGCTATTTCAATGGAAAATATTCTGACATGCTACATGCTTTAGTTCAATTAATTCAGAAATTTATATTTAATAACCGCCATGCCATTTACACAGAGGCGAATCATCCCCATTCACTTCCTATTCCATTAGTAAGAAAAAAATTTCATTAGGCTCCCGTGTGGATGCTTTCTCGAGCACTACAGTCTTAACGAGTGCAAGTCTAGAGCCGATCGTTATCTCTCACATAATCTATACTTTCTTCCTCTTTTTACGTCAATACAACAATCTCATTCATTAAAGCCTTAAGTGGCTTTTTGGCTTTGTATTGGGTGAACGTTTAGTAAAACAATTCACTACATATTAGAATGTCTCGTTTCCAAGATTGGAAACGAGACATTAGCAGGCACTTCCATAGGCGAGAAGTGCAAGAAAATAAACTATTAGAATAGAACGTGTGATTGCATCTAACTAGTTCCACAGTAAAACGGTGAGACCTAACTGACATTCCAGTATCACGTTCAAATTCATGTTTTCTGCTCGGACGAGCTTAAGTCACTGATGCCTCCTCAACAGGTGTTTACTCGTGCAACCAGACTGGCAACTGGAGGCATCAGTGACTTAAGCTCGTCCGAGCAGAAGCCATGAATTTGAACGTGCTACTGGAATGTCAGTTAGGTCTCACCGTTTTACTGTGGATGCAATCACACGTTCTATTCTAATAGTTTATTTTCTTGCACTTCTCGCCTATGGAAGTGCCTGCTAATGTCTCGTTTCCAATCCTGTTATACTAAAGGCCTTCCATTGTCTTTTACTCCCAGTCACTCATTGCATCGAAGTGTTAACAACTTGCTTGAGCAGAAATTATTACAATCATCATTGCTAATATGTAGTGAATTGTTTTACTAAACGTTCACCCAATACAAAGCCAAAGAGCCACTTAAGGCTTTAGTGAATGAGATTGTTTCCGAGGAGGAAAGCTTATCAGGATAGTTGTCATGAAAATATTTGTCAAAAAAGACATGTCACTGAGAAAGGGACTGAACTGGAAATGTCAAGTCAGGATCGATTAAATTACAGAGTCGTCTTTGAAGGAAAACTTTCATGTTTTGTTGAGAATTCTAAAAATTAAGCTTGTTTTAATGTTCTAAATTATACTCATTCGGGAGTTGTTTAAGCCTCACTGATCAAATGGGGTAGCGTGGTCACTGAGAGGAACATATCTTTTTCGGTTACAAAAAAAAAAGTAACTTGCTAAGAACTTTTCAACGATTTTTGTGTTTCATTATTTTTAAATGACTAGCGTCAGGCCACAGTCCCTGTGGCATATATGAGGTAGAAATTTAGTTTAGGCCTCGACTATCTAATGAGGTTAACATGGCCAAAGAATGATAGATAAAAGAAACAAACTATTTTTTGTCTATTCGGTATAATACGATGTATTTAGGTTAAGAAATTTCATCGTTTTAGTGCCTTATTATCATACAGTATACAATTTGTAACGGTAACTATATATATATATATATATATATATATAAGGCAAGATGTTTGTGTGTGTGTGTGTGTGTGTGTGTGTGTCGGTCTGTCCTTTATACAAATCCACAATTTTTATCCGATTCTCACCAAACTTCACACAGATATTCTTTAGGCTTCCGGTCAGGTCATAGGCTACTTATTTTTTCCGATTTCTCCCCGATATCCGCTCATGTCTGATCAAGATCAGGATTTCTGCCGTTTTACCGTGGTTCTTGCTGCAGAATTTGCTCTAACTTGGCAAGATTATAGTTTTTAATCTCAAACATTAGTAGATCTTCTCAGACGACTCATTTTTCCCGATATCGGAAATTGATACCCCCGATATTTTATCGAATCTGATCAAAAACCGATATTCAGCCATCAATATGGCTCATTTTCTCCAATTTTACTCCCGATGGGTACGATAAGTTTTCATGAACTTACTTACGTTAGTTTATCCTTGGATGACTTCTTCAACTCCGATATTGGAAATCGATAACCGGGTATCCTATCGGATCTAATCAAAAGCATGTTTTCAGCCCTTTTATTTTGGTTTTTGCTTCGGGTTTTGCTCTAAGTATGTATAATTGTAGTTCTTAGTCTCATCCATGATACCATTTACTCAGAGGACTTATTTAGCCTTCAAAATTCAGTTTACGACGAAAAAAACTTATTTGATATCGATACCAGGAAATGAAAATTTGACTTACATCCATTCATTTTTCTTTCAGTCTACGGTTTCGCTTTGACTGGAAACAACTATTCCTTTTTAGTCTTTCATGCCAACGTCTAAAGAGTCTGAGCTCCAGGACCATGGATTAGTTTTAATGCTTTCATTACACCCGAGCAACACTTGGCTATACTTCTAGTAAATATTCATAAAACTGAATATTTTATCTTAACTGTCGTATTTTTAAAACGTTGATTTCAGTGCGCTAACTTTATCAAGAGGAAGCCGATCTTTGTACGCTCGAGCTGTGCTGTTAGGTGTTCTATCTGGGATGCAGAGGTACCTCGGCGTCGTGTAATGGTTAGCAAGCTTGTCTCGCCAGAATCAGTTACAACTGAGTAATGAGTACGATCGTCACTGGGTGCCCGATACATTCGGCCTTGTGCCACATCTAAGAGGCTTTTTAGAAAATCACCTATCTGGGTTGCAGTGAACAATAGAAATAAATATCTGTCATGCTGTTTGGAGTGCTATCTGATTTGCAGAGGGCAATAAAAGAAAAATTAATTAAATTGAAATGAATTAAAAATGACTTTAGAAGTGTAATATACTGTAACTAACTTCCTTAAGTTTGATTTTTTAATCATTTCATTCCAGCTAAGGCAATAAAGACACTAAAACAGAGGAGATTACTGAGTATGGAAGGCTGTAAGAAAAAGAAAAAAAAACATTATTAAGGAGCGGGAAAAAATAAAATAACAAGAATTAAGAAAACGGAAGATAACGCTTGATATTGCATTTAAAATAAGACTAGAAACTAAGCAGCAGGAATTGAAATCTACATGCAAAAAGTGCAAGAGAAGAAACTCTTAGCATAGAACTTACGGTTACATCGAGCCATCGCGACTGTAAATTGATGAGACCTTGCTGCAACATAGTTAAGTGCAATACGTGATACACGCTTTGGGCGATCATATCTCGAAAGAGACATGACTGACTGGGCAGAAGATTATTCCGCAGTAGATTGCCATTGTTTTCTGCGGTAGACTGGTTGCCAGCCAAGACTATAGAAGCCAATTCGTTCTATTATTTAACCCATAACTGGAGGGAAGAGATGGATTAATACATTTCCCGAGGGTATTTGTGCGTGAAAAAATGTAAGGAATTCAACTGGAATTTGAACTCGGCTCCCCGATTTCTCGTTCCGAGTCGATATCCACTGCACCGCAACACACATTCAGAACCGCAGAAAGCAACGGCAATCTACTGCAGGATAATCTTCTACCCAGTCAGTCATGCCTCTTTCGAGACATGATCGCCCAAAGGAGTGTTTCGTCTTTGGGTTTTATTAAGGATCTCTGAATACATTGCAAATGCATCAGACTATAATTCGCAACTTTAGAAAAAGTCTGCGAAGCTAGCTTGCCAGGATGTGCTTCACTTTGCGAGTCACATGTAGATATTCACGAGAATAATCTTACTCCGGATATATATATATATAAAAAAAATAAGATGAAATAGTGGTATACTTAAAAATGAATGAACTCAAACTACATAAGAGAGTATGAAAAAAAAAAGGTGCTAAAAAGTGCTCTATGGCAGACGTCTTGTGTAGATATTCAATTTACTTGGAACATTGAGCATAATTTTAAAATTAGGAGACGGACCTTACTACGCCATGGAGATCTTCTTAATAGAACTTTTAACAGTTTAATTTCGGGCCCAAAATAATAGAGTACCTAGTTTGAGTTTGAGTTTTGTTTAACAGCATATCAACCTCTGTGGGTTATTCAAATCCCCAAAAGGGGGGTTTTAAGGTATTTTTTAACATTCACTTATAGTGAGAAGGTTGATTTAGTTAGCTTTTGATGAAAATTTTTTTGTTTTTATTATTTTTTTATTTTAGAAAACTGAAAATGTCTTCTAGTTTTGTATTCAAAAATGTTTTGCTGAGAATAATTTTTTCCTTAAAAAATGTGTTATGGTAATATTTTTTCTTCAAAAATGTATTGTTGGTAATATTTTTCCTTAAAAATGTATATATTTCGATAAAAGTCTGTTTTCTAAGAGTATATATTTCTATAAAGGTGTATTTTATACCTTCATAGTGTTTTGATTTCAGTTTGGTGGGGGGTTAACTATTTGCCCATAGCTGGGATCCTGACAGGTGCTACCACCCCGGGTCAGGGTGGACCTGAGAACAACAGCAGTTAAGAGGGGTTCCATGCTTCTCACAACCTCCCAGTCAGAGGTCTTGCTACCCCCGGATGCAGTTTACCGTCATGACCAGTATCTGGTTTATATTGAATTCTCTACAATTGTAATAGGCAGCAAACAGAGTTTGTTACTATTACTTTGTTTACTGAATGAATACCAGTACACTGGTATTCGTTTAGTAAACAAAGTACTACAGTACACGGTCTCGGCTGTGTATTAATCAATACGGTTCAAACTCACTCATGTAGTAATGACTTTCGAGTTTATCCTGTTAACCATTACGTTGCACCGAGGTGTTTCTAAAGTTATGTATTAATTGACACAGAAACTAGTCGATTTCATATAAGAGGATTGTATGTTTCTTTTTATGTCAAGCATTGAGTTAAGAACAAACAATTAGTCATCGAATATGCTTTAAGAAATATGTTATATGACCACAACTTTTATGCTTTTCCCACGTTAGGCCGAACCCTGATTTAAACAATCAAGAATTGTTTAAGGAGCGATTAGTAAAGAATTGATAACTTCTTATTGAAATGAGTCACAGACTTAATTTAAAAAATTGTTCAGACTTCTTGGCATATTATCAATATTAGAGGTAATAATTCCTTTTTTGTTGCGTTCAAACAAGTTATTTTTAAAAATTACGATGCAAATCTTTATCAAGGTTTTAAAAAGGAATGTTTTGTATGGTTCTAAATATTTTTAAACTTGTTTTTCATTTATCGATAATAAAAATACTTGACATAGAAAAAAAGAATACAAATATAAGAAAACTGAACTCTGCAAAAGAAAGATTAAATAGTTCTTTCTACCTAAAGCAGATTATGTAATTCGCAAGGTTTTCTGTCACTGTGCGTTTGTAAGGGCCTAAACAACCCGACGAATGATCAATATTAGTGGGAAATGGGTATTTTTATCGAGTGTGATTTCCAGATACGCTAGCGAGTCAAATCTGTCCTGCTTTGTTTTGTCCCCTTTCCAAAAGGATCTATGGTAAAGTGAACATAGGGAACTCGGCTGTCATACATGGTCTGTTCTTTCTGCCATAATATCAAGAGGTTTTTGAGAAATAAACAGACAAGAATCAGCAAAGTTATCGATCTTGACATAACATCTCGGTTTCTGTCACTTTCCCACTGACATGGCGTAGCCTTTCACGGTAATGCCTTTGATAAGGTTTCTTCTTTGGTTGCTTGACTCCATGAATTTGAGCGTAGTACTAGGTTGGCAGCTTGGTCTCATTATTTTATTTTTTTAACTTAATAGATGAAACCATACGTCTTATGCATATAGCTTCTTTTCTTGCATTTTACGCTAGTGGAACTCTCTTCGGGCGTCCTGCTTTTTTGGTCAACTAACAGCTTTAAAAATTAAATACACTGTCAATCGTTATATATTTTTCACTCTCGGTAACCCCTTGCATTTAAATAGTTTTTATTCCATTGCTTGAAGTGAAACGATTAAAAATATGCATTCCGATAAACAAGACCTTATGAACCCACAAAAATGTATTTTATGATAGCTTATGGCTATATAACTTATTGCCAAAAAATAACCCAAATTCTCGAAAATACACCCTTTGTAAAAGCAATACTAGTTATAAATTCCATATTCTTTGAGAGATTATATCGTCAACCTTCATTCTTTCATCTGTAAGAATTTATAAGAAATAAAAAAAATCATTTTTTATATTGATTACTCATGAACCACTTTTTGTATAGCTTGTTGAAACTAGGTTCAATTTGTGCCCATATCGGACTAGGTTCAATTTGTGCCCATATCGGACATCACATCACAAACAACTAAAACACAACTATTAACAATAAACGAATATTAATAGATAATACGAAATACTATGTAGCAATTACTGAAAAGAAAGGACCCAAATTCTGAAAGCAAAAGAAACGACCCGTATGAAGTAAAATATATTTCAATACAGCAGATTAATTTGATTTCTAGCAGTCCAGAAAGGCTAGAATATCGCCCACAAAATCTTGCCTACTATTCAGACAACATCGACAATATATATATATATATATATATATATATATATATATATATATATATATATATATATATATATATTTGTTAATAAAAATTAGAAAATTACTTATGTCGGATGATAAATTTCGAGGAAATAAATTCGCTTTATTAGCTATCTTTTTATTATGGAAATATTCAAAGGTTTTTCATACACCAGAAGTTTTCTTAAAGAGAAGAAAAAGATAAAGAAATTTAAAAAAAAGTGGGAGGGGAAGTGAAAAAAGGGGAGGGAACAGTATGTTAAAATGCAGGCGTCCAAACGCTGTTTCAGAGGTTGGAAAGAGAGAGGGAAGCGTAAGAGAGATAGTGAATTGGATTCAACTCGATCTGTGAAAGGGACATTTAAATTATGCATATGCGTGTAAAGAAATCAGAAACAAGCGTGTCACAGGAACGGAAGTGTGGGCTGGATCAGTTCTTTTATATTTATTTTTTACCTACATGACACTTCACTTTTTAGGATATATATATATATATATATATATATATATATATATATATATATATATGCAGTTAGTATAGGGGACATCCTTGCTCAATTAATCTCTCATATTATATGTGATGAATGGGTCAGAGATTGGCATTCCAAGGTAGACCTCGTCAGCTACAAGAAGTATTGGTCGAGCTTTGATAAATTACGATCACTAGCTGGGAAGTGTTCTAACAGAGAACAGAAAGTGTGACACTAAAATCTAAAGGCGAATTGGTATATTCCAGAAGCTGTGGAAAGTATTCAGGGAGAAAAATTTCACTGGAAACAAAGAAGAAAGTACTGGTTCGTTATGTAATGTTTGTTTTTCAATATGGAAGTGAATGCTGGACAATCTCCTCGAGGATGAAGGAAAGACATGAAGCAAGGTAAATGTGGTTGTACAGAAGGATGCTGCGGTACCATTGCCCGTACATGGGAGCAGCGATGATGTTTTAGGGAGGATGTAAACGAAAGGGAACAAATACTTAACATTAGAAAAGGGCAGCTGAAGTTCCTGGGACATGTAATGAGAATAAAGGGCTTGGAGAATATGATACTCACACGTCAGACAGAGGGAAAGAGAGAGAAAAAAGCAGCGTGTAACATACTTGATCTGCTTGAGCAACGGGTTTTTGGAAAGAGTAAATCCGAAGTGGAAGCTGCAGTGGCCAAACTGAACAGAAACAAAGCAGTTGGTCCAGACGGCATTGTAATAGAGCTGCTAATTGCCCGGGAAGAATTCGGCATAGAGAAAATTTCTAGCAGTCCAGAAAGGCTAGAATGTTGCCCACAAAATCTTGCCTACTATTCAGACAACATCTACAATATATATATATATATATATATATATATATATATATATAAACGAAAGTTTATAGTAGTGGAATAATACCAGACGACCTATGCAAGTCAATTTTTATAGCACTGCCGAAGAAGTCAGGTGCAAACGAGTGCGAACTACACAGAACTATCAGCTTAATAAGACACATTACAAAACTGATTGTCAGAATCCTGATGAATAGAGCGAGAAGCAGAATCAGACCAGAGATAGGACATGAATAGTGTGGGTTCGTCAAAGACTCTGGAACAAGAAACGCTATATTTATGATTAGGATGTTCTCCGAAAGGGCGATACAAATGAAGAAGGACGTGTACCTATGTTTTATTGATTATGAGAAGGCATTCGACAAAATGCGACACAAAGAATTGATGGAGATGCTCAGCAGCCTCGACATTTTTATGGGGGACATCAGATTAATCAATAATCTCTACTGGCAGCAAATTGCCTGCATACGGACAGGTAACGATTTCAGCAGATTTACAAAGATAGAAAGACGCATAAGACAAGGATGTGTCTTTTCACCGGATCTGTTCAGCTTGTACAGCGAAAATATTTTGAGGAAACTAGATGCTACGCCAGGATTTTTTTATTGGAGGACACAATTTGAACAACTTCAGGTATGCAGATGATACAGTACTGATTGCAGATACGGAAAGAAAAGTACAAGACCTCCTACAGAAGGTAGCTGTGGAGAGTGACGAAAAAGGACTACAAATATACTGTAAGAAAACTGAATGCATGGTCATCAGCAAAAGGTGCAACCCAAAATGCCAAATACAGGTGGTGGATACTAGAATCAAGCAAGTACAAAAATGTAAATACCTAGGAAGTGTTCTAACAGGAGATTGAAAGTACGACACAGAGATCTGAAGGCGAATTGGCATGGCGAATGACGCGTTCTAGATGCTGAGTAAAATACTAAGACACAGAAAAATTTCACTAGAAACAAAGAGTGCTAGATTGCTATGTGATGTCAGTTTTTCAATATGGCAGTGAATGCTGGACAATATCATTGAAGATGAGAAAAAAAAACATGAAGCAGCGGAAATGTGGTTCTACAGAAGGATGCTGCGGTTATCATGGATCGAGCATGTGAACAATGATGAGGTTTTGGAAAGAATAGCAACGAAAAGAAAATTAATAGTGAGCATCAGGAAGAGACAACTGAATTTCCTGGGACATGCAATGAGGAAAGAGGGCTTGGAGTACCTGATACTGACAGGCCAGATAGAAGGGAGGAGAGACAGAGGAAGGAAGCGGATAATATATTTGATCAAATGGATGACGGAACTGGGGTTGCGAGGTGTAACAGGAGAAAACATACTAAGAGCCACCAAGGATAGGAAGACGTGGAGATCCATGATCGCCTAAGTCCTGAAGGGACAGGGCACATAGAAGAAGAAGGAGAAGAAGAAGAAGAAGAAGAAGTAGAAGAAGAAGAAGAGTAGAAAGCGTGTTAAGATTTACTAGAAGTAGGAAGATGTGGAAGACTATGATTGCTTACATCCTGAAAGAACGCGACACGTAGATAACGACGACGACGTTGGAATTTATATTAACATGCTGGGTGTGTTAGAAAACTTGTAGAGACCGCTCCGTCACACGAAAACCCCCCAAAAGCGGATAAAACAGATCGGTTTCGGTACAGCACAACTTATTTGCCACACCTTCAATAAACATTGTTCCTTCAGAACATGGCCCTCCACATTTTCCTGTTCCTTGTAACTCTTAATATCTTTTATTTTAGTATTTGTTTATATTTCTGGGATGTGCGTTGTGGCACAGTGGATATCGGCTCGGAACGAGAAATCGGGGAGCCGAGTTCGAATTCCAGTTGAATTCCTTGCATTCAATTACGCGCAAATACCCTTGGGAAAGGTATTAATCCGTCTATACCCCCCAGTTATGGGTTAAATAACAGGACAGATTGGGTTCTATAGCCTTGGCTGGCAACCAGTCTACCGCAGAAAGCAATGGCAACCTACTGCGGGATAATCTTCTGCCCAGTCAGTCATGTCTTTTTCGAGACATGATCGCCCAAGCGTGTATCGCGCATGGCACTTAACTGACTGACTATATTTCTGAGATGAGGTAGTATTTACAGTATAATAAATTCAGTTGTTCTTGTCCTTAAGGACACATGGCCCGTTGGATACAGACGTTGGTTAGTTTCTGTGACTTGACCCAAAGTGTTGTGAGTTCAATACCAGGCTACAGCAGTGCTGAACAAGTAACTTACAGAGTTGAAAGGAGATAACTCATGAGTACCTGAAGAGGCACTACTACGCAAGGAATGAAGATATACCTCCGTGATTGTAATAAAGTGTTCGGTTCGAAATTCTTAGCACCTGAAGAAGGCCGGAGCGAAATTCCGTACAAATGGCAACAAATATAAGGACAATATTCTGAATAATGTAAATCTTTTATTTTGTTATCTCTCCTAAAACCTGCTCTGCCATTCATTTGCTTAAGTATGTCACGCGCTGTTTCCCTCTGTTTCTCTTTTCCCCTATCCGCCCTGTGAGTATCAGATTCTCCAAGCCTCCATCTTCATTACGTGTCCCAGAAACTTCAACTGTTTCTTCCTAATGTTAAGTATAAGTTTCGTTTTCATTCTGTCCAAAACATCGTCTTTACCACATGTTAGGTCCATGGTATTCTCAGCATTCTTCTACTTTTATGTGCCTTGTCCTTTCAGGACGTAGGCGACCATGGTCTTCCACGTCTGCCTATCCCTGGTGGCTCTTAGCACGCTTTCTTTTGTTACACCACGCAACTTCCGATCTGCCATCTACCCCATCAGACCAGTCAAGTACGTTACACGCTGTTTTCCCCTGTCTCTCTTTCCCTCTATCTGGCCTGTTGGTATCAGCTTTTCCAAGCCCTCCTTCCTCATTGCATGTCCCATGAACTTTAGCTGTCTCTTGCTGACTCGAACTAAAACATCGAACAAATTTGTTATCGATGGTCGTTTGAATCGACAGCTATCCACAAACTCTGACCAAATGACGAAATATCAAACATTTTTTTTATCCCCCGTACCGATAGCTTTACAGCATCCCCTAGTATATAATTTTTAAATACTTTCATGTTAATTGAGCTCTTATCTATGTTATCTAGGTTTTATGAATGACTAGACTGGCCACGAAGTTTCATCAAGTTATAATTGGGTTGGCTACATGGAACCGTAAGTTCTATGCCAATAGTTTCTTTTATCGAACTTCAAGCTTGTGGAACACCCGTTCGGCTCTATACTTTCAAGTCAACTTTAATCTTCAAAATCTTTATTAATTGCTATATGCCTTCCTGATTACTCTTCTATTCTCGCTCTTTAGTAATTTTTTTATAATACTTACACACCCAATAACCGCCTGTGTTTTAGTAGCTTAACTGCCTTGCTTGGACACAATTAAAACATACAGATAGATAACGGTTGGCACTAGACATGAAGTGGTTAAGTTCGTGGTGATCTGGTAAGTATACTCTATGGATTCTGTTCCACAAAGTATCAGTTAATCTCTCTGTGTGGTTTATGAATTTAAGCGCAGTACTCGACTGGCGACGAGGTCTCATCAATTTACAGTTGAGTTGGCTAGATGTAACCGTAAGTTTTATGCTAACAGTTTCTTCTTTCGCACTTCTTTATTGTGGGACTCTCCCATGCTTTCCAGCCAAATTTAATCTTCAAAAGTTTAAATGCAATATCAATCGCTATCTACTGACCTCTTGATTATTATTCTTTTGTTCTGTCACCTTAGTAATACTTTTGTAATACTTCTACATCCGGTAACCATATGAGTCTTAGTGACTTTACTGCTTTACTTGATGTGAACGAGACTTACAAAAATATTTGTGCTTCACGTTTTCTTGCAGATAGGTAAATGGTATTTAAGGCAAAAGCTTTGTAGCATAGCATTTAGAAAGCTGTGGATAGGAAGTGCCAACTAATCTTGTTTCACGATAAAATGATTTACCGAAGCTAAATTGGTGACTGATAAACTGTATTTACTAAAGACTCCTACCCAAATAATCTTTTAGTGCAAAAAGAAGCCCCAATGATTTAACAAAAAGCATAACCATTTGAATTGTACCACCTGTAAAGCAATTGCTCTAGGTCTAGGCAAACAGCTTATTTCCACGACCTAATTCAGTTTTCCGTGGAATTCCACCATTATTTATTGGTTGGTTTGGTTTGTTTTTGTTTTTTTAAGGAGTATCAACTATTTTAAATATTATCATGTCGTCTAATAAAAAACACGACACAATATCTCATACGTAACATTACATTTTATTTGTAAAACCGACGACAGGACGATCTTTAAGGACTTGGGAGACTTTATTAGCTGCACTGTTAGTTTTTTTCATGTTTCATTTAACTGTGAAAACAACCATAGGTTCTCGTTGAATGATGCGTTATGATTTATTACCAGCCGTAATCTGCATCTGTCCTCCAGGTTTGGGGGTTGGGTGCAGGGCTAACAACCCTGCCCCGTAAAAAAACAGTTTGTTACAGAAACAGCAACAAAAAGTTACTGCCCTATGCACCATCTGGGTGTGATGAATAAATGATGATGATGAATGAATTTGCATCTAGCCACATCATGATCTGTTCTTTGCTATGTTGTAACAGGTGATGTATTTACCTGTCGAATTGGATATCGGACAGGCTCGTGGTAATCATTTTAACTGAAAACCTATTCAAATCATAATGTCGCTCTGGCAATTTATTATTGGCACTTGTATTTATCATTGGTACTTGCTATAAAGTTCCCGCTACTTTTTGTTTCTATTTGGAGCGAACAATAATCTTCACACAAGGACTTCTTTCTATTTCAAGCATCATATAATAATTCTGCTTGTTCCTTCCTTAGTTAACTACTTAGTTACTTAGTTCCTCCGTCCGTTACACCACTGAAGAAAGATAACACACTTACTCTCTACACGAGTTTTTCCTTCCCCTCTATCTTTTTATAAACGCTGCTCTCCTCAGACTTTCTCTCACCTTTGTCAAACGAAAGGGTAGTAAAGAGCGAGAGAGTAGGAGGAGAGAGCCTATAGCATTACCGTAGCAGTAGTAGCTTGAGCTTGTGCTTGTAACAGTAATTGTGTGTGTATATATGCGTGTGTACTGTACAATATAGTAAAATAGGTAGGTTTTTTGTCGTATCCCGCGAACTAATAACGAAATTTCAGGCCTCTACATCCTTGGTCATTACTCAGTTGGTCTTTTCTGTTTACAATGGACACAGGAGCCATGATTTTTCAGTAATAAAAAAAATTGTTTCTTTCAAAATCTCTCATAAAATAGCGTACAGTATTTTGGTTATGGTCTGTGCATACGCCGCTTGATATAATATACGGTAAAGTAGCTTCTATGGACATTACTTTTATAGATATTTGATAAAATTACAGTTTGTGTTATTGTTATTTTATTATCCTATACCTTTATGTTTGAAGACGTTACTACCATTTGTAGTATGACAAAGTAAAAATTCCATGGGTTCTGCTAGTTTTACTATAAATGGTCTATCACACAACAATAATAGTTTCTTTCTGTTCTTTCTTTTGAGTTAGTTTCTCCCTTTTTTGGTCCAACTGCATCATTTTGACTCCGGTGAAGAGTAACTCTCATACAGAAAGTAACAGTGGAGAGTGACAAGAAGGGACTACAAATAAACTTTAAGAAAACTGAGTGCATGGTCATCAGCAAAAGATACAACCCAAAATGCCAAATACAGGTGGGGGATAACAGAATCAAACAAGTCCAAGAATTTAAGTACCTAGGAAGTGTTCTAACAGGAGATGGAAAGTGCGACACGGAGATCCGAAGGCGAATTGGCATGGCAAAGGACGCGTTCCAGAAGATGAGCAAAATACTAACACACAGGAAGATCTCAATAGAAACGAAGAAAAGAGTGCTAGACTGCTTCGTGATGTCAGTTCTTCAATACGGCAGTGAATGCTGGACAATATCATCGAAAATGAGGACAAAACTAGAGGCGGCCGAAATGTGGTTCTACAGAAGGATGCTACGGATATCGTGGACTGAGCATACAAGCAACGACGAAGTGTTAGAAAGAATGGCAAGAAAAAGGAAATTGATGCTGAGCATCAGGAAGAGACAACTGAAGTTCCTGGGACATGCAATGAGGAAGGAGGGCTTGGAGAACCTGATACTGACAGGCCAGATAGAAGGGAGGAGAGACAGAGGAAGGCAGCGGATAACATATTTGCAGGGTCTGATCAGGTGGATGACGGAACGGGGGTTGCCAGGAGCAACAGGAGCAAACATACTAAGAGCCACAAGGGATAGGGAGACGTGGAGATCCATGATCACCTACGTCCTGACGGGACAGGGCACATAGAAGAAGAAGAAGAAGAATAGTAACTTCATATCTCTAATGACCATTGGACAAAATAGGACTTAATGACTGAATCAACTGTCTCTCACTGATTGAGGGATGTGAACCTTATTTTTTATAAGTTCTTGGACATCGGAATTGTCACGTAAGATTTTTTCAGATAAAGAAGATTCTCTTGACACAAACCAGATGCTCCCTGCTGATTAGTTGCTAGTTGACTCCATAAATAAATTTATTTTCCGAAGCCGGGTCGATTGATGGGAAATTGGGGGAATAGGAAAATATTCAAATAATATTTGCTCGCTCGGTCATTCGAAGATTCCATCATGTACACACATTTTTAATTTAAGAATCAATCAGTCAGTTAAGTGTCATACGTGATACACGCTTGGGCGATCATGTCTCGAAAGAGACATGACTGACTGGGCAGAAGATTATCCCGCAGTAGGCTGCCATTACTTTCTGAAGTAGACTGGTTGCCGACCAAGGCTGTAGAACCGAATCTGTCCTGTTATTTAACCCATAACTGGGGGGAAGAGACGTATTTGCGCGTAAGTGAATGCAAGAAATTGAACTAGAGTTTGAACTCGGCTCCCCGATTTCTCGTTCCGAGCCGATATCCACTGCACCACAACGCACATCCTATTTAGGAATACGGGTTTCAATTTCCATCAATTCCAATCTTAACCATAATTAATGTTTTTTATAAGCTCAAATTGATCGCTAGGCGTAGATTCTTTTTCCATTATAGTGATCTCTACTTCAGTCAGTCAGTTAAGTGCAATACGTGATACACGCTTGGGCGATCATGTCTTGAAAGAGACATGACTGACTGGGCAGAAAGTTATCCCGCATTAGGTTGCCATTGCTTTCTGCGGTAGACTGATTGCCGACCAAGGCTGTAGAACCCAATCTGTCCTATTATTTAACCCATAACTGGAAGGAAGAGATGGATTAATACCTTTCCCAAGGGTATTTGAGCGTAAGTGAATGCAATGAATTCAGCTAGAATTCGAACTCGGCTCCCCGATTTCTCGTTCCGAACCGATATCCAATGCACCACAACGCACATCCTACTTCTCATCTCTACTTCATGTATCTCAAATAATAAATTCTCATTTATTTAGTAAAGCTACTGAACATTATGGATTTGAACATTATGGATTGATGCTACAAAATCACAAAGAACTGTAGCAAATAACAGAAACCACAATAGATGAGGACTACCAACAGCGGCAATAACTAAAATGGATAGTAATGTAATTCAAAGAAAAAATAATGACATAAGCAATATGTTAACATTCCGTGCCACTTCAAATAAAAGATTAGCAAGGAAACCCTCATCAATACTGGAAAGAGAAATGACATTACTGAACTTGCTAAACGTTCTTTCCTGGAAAAAGTGTTTTAAGAGAAAGATTCTATATGTTTCAATCGAAATAGTACTGGCTTTTCGGTTAATGAATGTCAAATGTTTCCTTATTGGGAAAAGGCTATTACTAGTATTACGATTACTTCGACCACTCTATCCACGAAATGTTATTCATACACGACTAAAAGTTTGGGTGAAGTGATCACTCTGCCATATATTCAACTCCGGACTTTGTCAGTTACCGTCAGCCAAAGTGTGTGTGTGTGTGTGTGTGTGTGTGTGTGTGTGTGTGTGTGTGTGTGTGTGTGTGCCTGTCTGTCTGTCTGTCTGCGCACTCAGTGTCCTCTTCGAACTTGGACTGTCTATTTTGAAATTGGTGTTTATATATCTGTATGGCATCGGTTCTTTCGTACGCATGTACATGCCAGGTGCAAAATCACGTATTTACATGTCGAGTCAGCCACTGACACCAGGTGAATCGTGTATCTCTCCCTTTCCAGCTAGTAAGTTACCCCTTAGGTCAACACTGAACCTAATTTTTCTTCTACTATGTGCTGTGTTCCTTTCAGGAAATACGCGACCATGGCTTTCCATAACTTTCTATCTTGTGTGGCTCTTAACAGTTTTTCTCTCTTTGCTAATGACCCGGACTCATGTTCCGTCATGCGCACAAGCTCGTCACGTAAGTGGTTCACTGCCTTCCCCTATCCTCAGGTTTAACCCTCTAGGGCCATTCGTATCATATTTGATACAGTATGAAAACAAGCCTTGAAAGAAATAAAGCATACTTACATATTTCCTTGGCCATAATTCTGAAATGCTAAACCGACTGGTATTCCAACTATTATCAAAGGAAGACCTGAAAATAAAAAAAATTGAAGTAACATATTCGAGTAATAGAAAGAAAATTCTAGACATAATATTAAAAACCAACCTGGCATAGGGAAAAAGAATGATACGATGAGGCTAATTTTGAGTTTTAACACCAGCTTGTTTCAGTCAGTCATACGTGATACACGCTTGAACGATCCTGTCTCGAAAGAGACATGATTGACTGGGCAGAAGGTTTTCCCGTAGTAGGTTGCCATTACTTTCTACGGTAGACTGGTTTTCAATCAAAGCTATAGAATTCAATTTGGACTGCTATTTAACCCATAGCTGGAGAGAGAAGCGACGGATTAATACCTTTCCCAAGGGTATTTGCACGTAAGTGAATGAACGAATTCAAATGGAATTCGAACTCACCTCTCTGATGTCTCGTTCCGAACCGATATCCACTGCACCACAATGCACATCCGTTTACCATCCACCTTCTTTATCATATTGATAACACCCAGTTCTTGATAATGACTGAGATAGTAGAAAGTTCTCATTCATATGTTGTGCTTTTTAATTCTCTCAGAGATGAAAAAGAGACTTGAGACAACCGCGAAGTGTTTTTACAGAAAGATGCTGAGAATACCGTGGACGTATTATGTGAATAGTGAGGGCGTTATAAGGACAATGGAAATAAAAATGATAGGACAAACAGAATGCAGACAATTCTTGGACACATAATGAGGAAAGAATGCTTGTAGAATTTGACACTCACAAAACACATTGCAGTCAAGAGGAACAGAAGAAATCAGCGCGTAAACCTATTTAACGAGCTTGGATGACAGAACAGCGAGTGCGAGAAATAGTAAAATGAGAAATATTGCTAAGAGTTACAAAGGTTAGAAATTTGTTTATATTTCTGAGATGAGGTAGCATTTACACTATTTATATTATTCGGACTATTGTCCTCATCTGTGTTGCTATTTGGCCGTTCTATGCTCCTGCCTTCTTCAGGTGATAGGAATTTCGAACCGAACCCTAATAATAAAGGATTCGGTTTGAAATTCCTATCACCTGAAAGTTGGGAAAGATAACTCATCTTGTCTCACAAGTATGGGTTAAATAGTAGGAATTATATCTAGATAAATAATTGATATTCTAAATAAAAAATACGCTTAGAAATAAGAATAATCACTCTAACAACTCAAAACTGTTTCGGCTTTAAATAACCTACGAAGTGTTGAGAAGACATAAAAACTTGAAATGCTAAGTAATATTTATGAGATTATATATATATATATATATATATATATATATATATATAGTGTATCGAGGCAGTAGATAGCTTTCTAAATATATACTGTTAAATATAACAGACAGTGAATGTCTATTATGTTTAATTATGAGCCGTTCTAAACATCGTATTTTGGTTTTAATTTCAGGTGAAAATAAAGACAAAAATGATCCAACATGTGGATATTTTTTTATTAAGCTTTCGGCTCACGTGAGCCATTTTACAGAGAGGTTACAGGGACGTTACAATAAAGACATCCACCATCAAAGATGATTTTATCTTGTGTTGACATAAAACATTGCTATGCAAAGATAACAATCACCGGATAGCAGACACAGTTCGTAAATTTGTAATGCGGTTCTGTCACACCGCGTGAGAGACTGGAATGTTAACAGAACCATGTGTCTAAATGCAATGTAATGTGTTGTGACCAGATTGAAATGTAATTTTATTGTGTGGGTTTGTTTTGATTTAATGTAGATGGCCCCCAGTATATGAACGTTCTTTTCTGTGTGCATGTTTGAGTAATCGACTAAAATCTGTCTAATATTACTTACATGGCTATGTTTTTCTAAGAAATGTTGTTTAATTGAACTATGATCATAAAGGTGGCAGGTAGGTCTACGGGAGAGCGTGGTTGTAGTAAAACCAATATATGTAGTGGGTTTATTATTAATACCAGCGATACAATCTCTAAACGGGCATGTAGAGTAATACTCTACATAATTCCGGCTTGAAGCATCTGGCTGTCTGGCCGAAACTGATAAGCGGTGATACAGCAAAACAGGTCTGTATGCGGATGACTATCTAAACTTATTTATAAATGGAACTTAGTCTGTGTGTGTGTGTGTCTGTCTGTGTGTGTGTGTATCAGTTACCTATAGACTCCGAAACGGCTGAACCGATTTTCTTGAAAATTTACACAGTTGTACTATAAGCGTCTGCGAGTGTTCTTAGCTAGGTTTTGTGTTGAGGTACCTCCGATAGATATCGATAAGCGATTATCGAAAAAATCGGGTTATAGGAGGAGTGGTCCGATTTTAATCAAATTTGATACACTCATAGACAAAGACATAAGAAACGATATTCAGAAGTGTCAAGATTGCAGTTCTTACAATAGTGCAGAAAATCGATAATATATATATATATATATATATATATATATAAATCGATACCAGGAAATCCAAATTCACTTACATCCCTACATTTTTCTTTCAGTCTACGGTTTCGCTTTAACTGGAAACAACTATTGCTTTTTAGTTTTTCGCGCCAACGTCCAAAGAGTCTGAGCTCCAGAACCATGGATTAGTTTTAAAGCTTTCATTAAACCCTCGTAACACCGGGCTATATTGCTAGTATATATATAAATTTAAAATCCAAAAGGATGATCATTGAGGTAAATCCCAAAATCCCGATCCTAATTGATTTAAAATTTCATTAATATTATAATTGATCAAGGTGGAGGGCCCGATGCAAATATATTCTATTTACAGAGCCAAATATAAAAAATGAAAAAAATATTTCGATATTTAAATTCGTTGAATAGCCATTTCTATGAGGAAATCCTCGCTTCTTCAGCAACGGCGAAACAAAAAATTTATTTACTCAAATTCAAGTGTATTATACGATTATGTACCGGCAGAAGTTCAAAAAACTGTTCCATCCACAGGAAAATAAAATGGGGTGGGATTAAATATTTTTGAATTTAAGGAAGTAAAAAGGGGAAAGCAGACCGATACCTATGTCTCTTACTAGAAGACATACCCCTCCTCCATACACGAGTCAAGAGTTCAAAAGCCAAAATTCAGCCATGTCAGAGGGACAGAAGCGGCAGGGGGAAGGAAAAGAAAAAGGAAAAAAGGAAAAAAGAGGAAAGCAGACCGATACCCATGTCTCTTACTAGAAGACATACCCCTCCTCCATACACAAGTCAAGAGTTCAAAAGCCAAAATTCAGCCATGTCAGAGGGACAGAAGCGGCAGGGGGAAGGAAAAGAAAAAGGAAAAAAGGAAAAAATGGGGAAGGGGTAGTTGACTGGGAAGTCAGCCAAGAAAATTTTTTTTTCTTTTAGATATAAAAGAAAACTGCTAACCTCAATGTTGAAAAAAAAAAAAAACACTGAAAAGATTAACCAAAAAGGTTTTGTTTAAACAAATAATGATTGGGACGAATTTTAATTTTGAATTTGAAATTTAGTATTTCTGCTTGAATGTGTATGTTCAAACTTTTTATAAAATTTCCTTAAGTTGTTAATCCCACTCCATTTTATTTTCCTGTGGATTGAATATATTTTTTTGACTTCTGAAGGTATAAACTCTTATCATTTGAATTTGAGTAAATAAAATTTTCGTTTCGCTGTTGCTGAAGAAGCGAGGATTTCCTCGTAGAAAATGGCTATTCAACGAATTTAAATATCGAAATTTTTGTTTTATTTTATATATATATATATATATATATATATATATATATATATATATATAATTTGGAGAAGATTGTCACTTAGTTAAGTAGTGTTATTTCAGTCATACCGACTTCGAAGTTTCGTGAAAGCATTATTGTGATGTTTTACTCCTCATGGCTTATGTTTTTGCTCCTCCTGCATCCCACTTTTCTTTCATAATTCTGGACTTCGATAATGAATGATTGAAATGCTAAATTGCCATTGGGATTCCTTCAATTTTCTCGCTACCAAGAAAGACACGACGTTTGTATATATTGACCGTCTGTTTAGAACATTCGCTTTCCGACCATAAGACCCGGGTTGAATTTCACTATATTAGTTTTATCATTAGTTTTAGTGATTTTTTTATATCATCAGCCTGAGGTGGCCTATCCCATTGAGTAGCACTGCTGAAAAGTGATTAAAAACCGTACCAGTGATTGACCCATGCATTTTGAGTGAAATTTAGTTTTCCAGTGTTAGGGTTATCACTTAATCACAAGTCATTGTGACCGAGGGTTTGAGAGTACTGACCTTATTCAAAATGTTGCTCACGCTAGATGATGGGCTATCTCACAGAAATTCTAACTATAGTCCGCTCAGCATAGTTGCAGGTGGGTACTGTGGGTTCTGCGCATGTACAAATATGCCTGACAGGCTTCTGCAACAGCGATTGGCTAGACAACGTAACATGCCTTTTGTGTCAGTATTCTAAAAGGGAGGCCCGGTGCTTAAATTAGAATCAGAGTCCCTTAACCATCAAGCAGGATGATTCATTCCGGCTATCTGATACAAGGTCAATAAATCAAATGAGTAGGAGGCTGAGACAGAATGCACTCTCTATCACAAGATTCAGCGCTTGAAATTCTGACCCTCATTTTGGTTTGATGCGGGTGAGGAAAAAAAGAATTTTGCCCCAAGACATCTGACTCAACGACTAATCTACACAAATATATATATATATAACTCCATCTGTTCAAATATATCTTTGTATGTTTTTCGTTCGTTCTTTCGTTATATCTTTTTTTCATTCTTTGTTGCTTTAGGGACTAATTACCTCAGAAATATTTAAATCAGTTTGTTTATATCTGTCGTATTATGTTCTTTCTTTCATTTTCTTTCTTTATTTGTTTCTTTCTTGCATTCATTCACAACTAAAATATTAAAAACTAGCAGTATAGCCCGGCGTTGCTCGGATGTAATGAAAGCTTTAAACTAATCCATGGTCCTGGAGCTCAGAATGTTTGGACGTTGGCACGAAAGACTAAAACGCAATAGTTGTTTCCAGTTAAAGCGAAACCGTAGACTGAAAGAAAAATGAATGGATGTAAGTCAAATTTTGATTTCCTGGTATCGATATCAAATAAGTTTTTTGTTGTAAACTGAATTTTGAAGGCTAAATAAGTCCTCTGAGTAAAAGGTATAATGTATGAGACTAAGAACTACAATTATACCTACTTAGAGCCAAACCCGTAGCAAAAACTAAAATAAAAGGGCTAGAAAAAAATACAGACATACAGGCAGATAAACAGACACACACACAAACATCTTGCCTTTTTTATATATATATTATCGATATTCTGCACTATTGTAAGAACTGCAACCATGAAACTTCTGAATATCGTTTCTTATGTCTTTGTCTATGACTGTATCAAATTTGATTAAAATCGGACCACTCGTTCTATAACCCGATTTTTTCGATTATCGATATTTATCGGGGGTACCTCGACACAATACCTAGCTAAGAACACTCGCAGACGCTTATCTGTGTAAATTTTCAAGAATGTCGGTTCAGCCGTTTCGGAGTCTATAGATAACGCAGACACACACACACAGATACACATACACACATACACACACACAGAATTCCATTTATAAATAAGTTTAGATATATTTAGCTATGTCTATTTATATTTGCCTAATATTCTTTCTTTTTTTGGCTTTCTCTCTTTGTTGCATTCATTCACGACTAAAATATAAAAAATATATTTAATTATGTCTCTTTATATCTGTCTTGTTATATTCTTCCTTTTCTCTGTTTATCGCGTTCATCCATTTTTTTACGACTAACATTTACAAAAATATCTAAATCCGTCTGTTTATATGTGTCTATTATGTTCTTTCTTTCTTTCTTTTTTTCTTTCTTTCTTTCTTTCTTTCTTTCTTTCTTTAACCACTAGCATTGTCCCTTCTATCTATCTCTATTTCTTTCTTTCTTTCTTTCTTTCTTTCTTTCTTTCTTTAACCACTAGCATTGTCCCTTCTATCTATCTCTATTTCTTTCTTTCTTTCTTTCTTTCTTTCTTTCTTTCTTTCTTTCTTTCTTTAACCACTAGCATTGTCCCTTCTATCTATCTCTATTTCTTTCTTTCTTTCTTTCTTTCTTTCTTTCTTTCTTTAACCACTAGCATTGTCCCTTCTATCTATCTCTATTTCTTTCTTTCTTTCTTTCTTTCTTTCTTTCTTTCTTTCTTTCTTTCTTTCTTTCTTTCTTTAACCACTAGCATTGTCCCTTCTATCTATCTCTATTTCTTTCTTTCTTTCTTTCTTTCTTTCTTTCTTTCTTTCTTTCTTTCTTTCTTTAACCACTAGCATTGTCCCTTCTATCTATCTCTATTTCTTTCTTTCTTTCTTTCTTTCTTTCTTTCTTTCTTTCTTTCTTTCTTTCTTTAACCACTAGCATTGTCCCTTCTATCTATCTCTATTTCTTTCTTTCTTTCTTTCTTTCTTTCTTTCTTTCTTTAACCACTAGCATTGTCCCTTCTATCTATCTCTATTTCTTTCTTTCTTTCTTTCTTTCTTTCTTTCTTTCTTTAACCACTAGCATTGTCCCTTCTATCTATCTCTATTTCTTTGCGATGCATCGACAGAGCAAATCTTAATAAAATATACCTCAATAAATATGTGATAAGAGCTTGTTGCCAAATTAATTGATGAGAAAGCAAAAAAAAAAAAAAACAACAAAAAAAACACAATGTTTGTCTTCGGAAAAAATGTCTGAGAAACCGTCTAAAAGATTTAAGAAATAAATATTTTAATTATTCCAATCATTGTCCTTTTTAAGATTCTTACTGACATGTATTGCAATGTCCACCATTGTGTAGAAACTGTTAACGTATAATTTATGAGCAGTCAACGTAAAGCTGATTTTCTATTAAAAATAGACGAGTTTGGTGCTTCCTCTAGAGCGATGATTTTATCGCGTCGACATGTTAACCTGTATAATGAGTCTATTCTTTAGATGTGCCTTATTATATTGTATCCCTAGCATCATAGCCTAGCGTTGCCCGTGCAACTCAGAACATTTTAATTTCTTCAGCGGAAGAAATAAATACGTATGAATTCGCTGCAGACACTTAAAATATAATCTATATATAAAATATCAATCTGTGAGTCTGTGTGTGACTGTTCCCTATGCACACCTACATTTTTTAATATTTCTTTTGTTTCAAAATTACGAGGAAAAATATTCAAATTTTTTTGTTGACCAAATGAAGTTTTAAAACGTCTGTTTAAAAAATAAATATAAAGGCTCATTTCTTTTAATAAAAATATTTTAGTCGCGTTTGACATGTGTGATTTGATTTCTGTGACGTAATTCAGCAACCATCTTAGATCTTAGATGTTTTACGGAGCATATGTAAGCATCTTCACCATTGGGTAAAAAGTGCGAAAGGAAAAATTGCTGAACTTAAAATCAAAAAGTATGTGTCTACCTGGCTTTTCTGTAGATGTGTGTCCCTAGAAGGTTTGAATGGCGTTTGAATGATACAGGAATAGAGATTGCAAGCAATTCACACCAGCCCATCAAATAAGCCGGCTCACCATGGGTTGACGTAGGGTTACACTTTGCCACTGAATACAGAAGTACGTGATCCCGCATCTACAACCGGTTTTTCGAGTGTGGGGACGAGAATATTGGATAGGTGGATATTTAAATAACAGCTTCATGAATTATCAAGGGCAGTATCTCACAGAATGTAGGGTTCGCGTGTGGGAGGATGACCCGGGCCCGCATATCCCAGACTGGCCAAGAGAAATTGATGAAGCGAAGAGTTAAAAACATGCAATATTAATTATGAACGATTCAAATTTCGTGCCATTGTTTAATCGGTACACTGATTTCTTTATACTTCAAGCTTTTTGTCAAACTAATAAAAGCTCAGTAAATACCTAAATTGCTTACATTATTTATATTGTTCGGAGGTTTGTCTCTCTTTCTTTCTTTCTTTCTTTCTTTCTTTCTTTAACCACTAGCATTGTCCCTTCTATCTATCTCTATTTCTTTCTTTCTTTCTTTCTTTCTTTCTTTCTTTCTTTCTTTCTTTCTTTAACCACTAGCATTGTCCCTTCTATCTATCTCTATTTCTTTCTTTCTTTCTTTCTTTCTTTCTTTCTTTCTTTCTTTCTTTCTTTCTTTAACCACTAGCATTGTCCCTTCTATCTATCTCTATTTCTTTCTTTCTTTCTTTCTTTCTTTCTTTCTTTCTTTTTTAACCACTAGCATTGTCCCTTCTATCTATCTCTATTTCTTTCTTTCTTTCTTTCTTTCTTTCTTTCTTTCTTTCTTTCTTTCTTTAACCGCTAGCATTGTCCCTTCTATCTATCTCTATTTCTTTCTTTCTTTCTTTCTTTCTTTCTTTCTTTCTTTCTTTCTTTCTTTAACCGCTAGCATTGTCCCTTCTATCTATCTCTATTTCTTTCTTTCTTTCTTTCTTTCTTTCTTTCTTTAACCACTAGCATTGTCCCTTCTATCTATCTCTATTTCTTTGCAATGCATCGACAGAGCAAATCTTAATAAAATATACCTCGATAAATATGTGATAAGAGCTTGTTGCCAAATTAATTGATGAGAAAGCAAAAAAAAAAAAAACATAGTCACGATGTTTCGGACGTTGTAGGTTCCGGCCTTCTTCAGGTGATTAAAGTTTCAAACTGAACCCCTTTATCTCGATCACTGAGGTAGATTGTTCTCTTTCTATGAATCATGTCACTTCCAGATATTTTAGTCATCTCTATTTAACCCTCTAGGGCCATTCGTATCATATTTGATACAGTATGAAAACAAACCTTGAAAGAAATATTTTCCTGAAAAATTTTTTAAGAGAAATATTTTATAAATTTCAAATGAAAGCAGTACTGACTGCTCAGTCAATGAATACCAAATATTTCCTTATAGGGAAATACCATATGTTTCCTTATAGGGAAATACTGTATCAAATATGATACGAATGGCCCTAGAGGGTTAATTCAATTCTCTAGGGTCTTGTTCGCCACTGATGTGACCAAGTATTGAACTCACAACTTTGAGTCTAGTCACTGAATCCAATCAAAGCTTTTATCCACTGGCCATGTCCTTGAAGAATATGGCAACAGTTCAAACAATGTAAATAATGTAAATAATTACAATATCTTATCTCATAAATACAGACAAATACTTTAATATATACAAGTTCTTTTTAGTCTCGCCAAATTTTCGTGATAAGAGTAGATTCCGTTTTATAAGGTTTCGTGTTCGTAGTGCAAAATTTAGACAAACAAATATCTATAACCTTCCTGTATAAGTAAAGAATCACCTGATACACGGGTTAGAGATATGTTATTATCAGTGTCACTCACGTTGCTGGCAATGATCCGAGCCGGTCAGCACATTAACTAGGGTCTCTGTTCAAAATCTATTTCTGTAGAGAATAAAAACATTTTATATCCTTAAGAAATATTCACCTCATTGATTTCTTAGTGATGTCCACTCTGCACAAACCCGAAAGGCACTCAAGTTAGAGGGTTACAGAGTAAGAGACACAGTTTATGCAAATGTACGCGGAAGATAACGGTTAACCCTAGACTTAAACTGGTTAAAAATGTAGTGACTCATGGGAGTCGGATCCACAAGGCAGCGGAATAAGCTGTTCGAGTGGAACTTACATCTCACCGATGGAATAAGACGAGTATGAGAGTGGCTGGATACAATGGCACTTCTTAATAGTTAGAACTGGTGGAAATAAGGAATGTAGTTCGTCTAAACACTTTCTATATAAACAGCAATTGACTGACAAGCGGATTACGGCGTTTTGTAGTTTTGTTTGTGAGAGAGCGGTTGCAAGGTGGACGAGAGGTCATTAATTGCCTAAGCTCATATTTGAAATGTACAAGTTCACAAATTTAAAACGCACAACGAGGATCGAACTGACAGCCGTAGTGAAATGAGCTTGAAACTCAGAATTATAGTTCTTTATTAAGCTTAGCTTAGTCTGACACAAGCACGAATAACGAGGATTTAGTCACTTTCCCACCTACATAACGTAGTTTCCCTGTACATTTTCTATAAATACTTTCATAGTAATTGTTCTGACGATATTTCCTCTCTATTACCAGAAATTCATGAATTTAAGCCCACTACTTGATTGATGGATGTGAGTTGTGGTACAGTGGATATCGACTCGGAACGAGAAATCGAGGAGCCGAGTTCGAATTCTAGTTGAATTCCTTGCATTCATTTACGCATAAATACTAATAAAGGTATTACTCCGTCTCTTCCTTTCTCTCTTCCTTTCATTTATGGGTTAAATAATAGGACAGATTGGATTTTATAGCCTTGGATGGCAACCAGTCTACCGCAGAAAGCAATGGCAACCTACTGCGGGATAATCTTCTGTCCAGTCACTCATGTATCATTCAAGACATGATCACTCAAAGCGTATCTTACGTATGGCACTTAACTGACTGACTTGATTGACTTGCAGGTTTATGTTGAACAGCTCGGAACGAGAAATGAGAGCCGAGTTCGAATTCCAGTTGAATTCGTTACATTCCCTTCCGCGCAAATACCCATAAGAATGTATTAGATCCTCGCTTCTCCTGGGTTAAATACAGAAAAAAATGGATACTATAGCCATGGTTGCCAACCAGTCTACCACAGAAAGTAACAACGACCGAATGCGGGAGAATCTTCTGCCCAGTTATTCATGTCTCTTTTGCGACATGATTGCCCAAGCCTGTATCAGGTGTGGCACTTAACTGGCTGACTAGGTTTCATCATTTTACTGTTGAAATTGATAAACGTAACCATAAGTTCTATTTCAATAGTTTCTTCTCTCGCACTTCTCGTATGTAGAATACGCTTTTGGCTTCTTAATTTTTTGTCAGATCCTTCTTCTATGTGCCTTGTCTTTCAGGACGTAGGCGACCATGACTTTTTACGTCTCCCTATCCTTGGTGGCTCTTAGCACGCTTTCTCCTGTTCCACAACGTAACCTCCGTTCTGTCATTCACTTGCTCAGGCCCTTTAAATATGTTATCCGTTTCTTTCCCTGTCTCTTTTTCACTTTATCTGGTCTGTTAGTATCAGATTCTCCAAGCCCTCCTTCCTCATTGCATGTCCCAGGAACTTTAGCTATCTCTTCCTGATGCTCAGTATTAATTTACTTTTCGTTTTCATCCTTTCCGAAACCTCATTATTGCTCACGTGCTCGATCTATGATATCCGCAGCATCCTTCTGTAGAATCACATTTCAGTTGCTTCAAGTCTTTCCTTCATCTTTGGTGATATTGTCCAGTATTCACTGCCATATTGAAAAACTGACATCTCATAGCAATTCAGTACTCTCTTCTTTGTTTCTAGTGAAAAGTTTTCTGTTTCTTAGTACTCTACTCAATTTCTGAAACACGTCCTACGCCATGCCAATTCTCCTTCGGATCTTTGTGTCGCACATTCCGTCTTCTGTTAGAAAACTTCGCTGGCATTTAAACTTTTATACTGATCTTCAAATTTAAATGCAATATCCGGCAACTGCTTCTTTCTTTCTGAACCCTTTTCTTTTTATTGTTCCTTCTCAATAATAACGTTTTATCAATTTATCTTCACTTCTTACAAACATCTTGCGTTTTAGTGACTTTATCAACTTTCTTGGGGGTGAAGTGATTAAAAGAACACTTGATAATAATCACATTAAAGTAAGGTTTATTATTTATTTACAAAGGTTACCTAAGCCTCGTAGAGAGACACCCGGTCAGATTCGATTTGCACTGGTCTGCAAGACAAGCGTGCTTACGACTGTTCTGCAGCGAGATTCCCACACGTTTTAAATTCTGTCCAGATAAGCACTTGATTTATATTATAAACGTAAAGTAAACGTTCCTATCTAGAAACGTGATCAACAAATTGAGTAATTTGAAAATTTTAAAAAAATCTCTTTAACGTTCACAGACGTGTATTATTAAGTTAAGACAAATCTTTGAAATTAATATCCCTGTGAAGATAACGAAATCATGATGTTATTAATGTGGTGCAGTGGATATCGGCTCGGAACGAGAAATTGGAGTTCAAATTCCACTTGAATTCATGCATTCACTTACCCGCAAATACCCTTGTGAAAGGTATTAATCCGTCTTTTCCCTCAAGTTATGGGTTAAATAACAGGTTAGTTTGGATTCTACAGCCTTGGTTGACAGTCAGTCTACCGCAGAAAGTAATGACAACCTACTGTGGGAAAATCTTCTGCTCAGTTTATTTCGAGACATGATCGCCCAAGCGTGTAACAAGTATGGCACTTAACTGACTGACTGACTGATTGACTGAATATTACGTTTGGGATGCGAGTGTTGTTAACGATACCGGCGAGCTGAGTTCAAATTCCGAGCTAGTCTGATGCGTTCACTTTTATAGAAAGACATGAAACCATATTTTCTCGCCACCATCTAAGAGTAAATAGCATCCTAGACTGATCTATCTAGCTTTGGATGGCAAGCAGTCTATAGGGAGGAAAACCGAATAATCCCAAACAGAAAATAATTATACCATATTTTCCAAGAATGCAAGAGAATTCAAACGTAATAAAGAAATTCTCGCTTACATCCCTATATATATATATAAAAAGAGTAGTTTCGTTTGGGAAGAATTAAAATTAATACGCCATTCATTGCTTTCCTTAACAAAAGAATGTATATAACTTTTTAGTTCAACTACCAATTTGATTTTATCAAACCGATCAGACTTACTATCAAGTCGATAGTAAATAGTAATAGAATCATCGTAGATACTGAGTTGATAACTGCTGACATCAAGAATGTCGTTGAGAAAAACTGGCAACAAAGTACGTCCAAGTTTAGACTCCTGTTGGACTCCTCCATTAAGGCAAATAGATCTAGAAGAGTAGCCGTTGAAGACAACTTTCATTTTCTTTGAAAGATTGAATTATTTAAAAATATTCCCTGAAATGCCACAACCTTTCAACCTTTGAAAAAAGAAACAGTATACTAAACACTGTCAAATGCCTTCGGGTTATCCAAAGCAATAGCTAGACCTTTAAGATTCATGTCTAAAGGTTTTTGGACTATTTCAGCAATAACCGCTAATGCATCAGCAATTGATGTAGAGAAGCGAAAGCCATATTGCATATCTGAAAGAAGACGTTCCAAGGTGAGATACTGGGTCGTTGATTAGAGCCACCAGTACTTTGACAAAAATAGATAGAAGCCTAATAGAATGAGAGATAGAAGAATGAGACGGTTGAAGTAATAGAAATATTGTTCTACAGAAGGATGCTGAGGATACCATGCACTGAACATTAGAAGAAATGGAAGCAAAAATGAAACTTATACTTAACATCAGAAAGAATCAATTGAAATTTCTATGGTACACAATGCGGAAAAAGCGCTTGGAAAATATGATACTCACAGGGCAGATTGAATCCAAAGGGGATAGATAGAAACACGCATAATCTACTTAGTGTGCTTGAGTAAATTAATGGCAAAACAAGGTTTTGGAGAAATAACTAAAAAGATAAAATGTATTTAGAACTCCGAAGGGTAGGAAAATTGTGGAGATCCATAAAAGCAAACGACCTGAAAGTACCACGGCGCATAGAGAAGAAGATATGTAATACCATATTTCTGTTTTAATTATAACTAGCATCATAACCCGGCGTTGCCCCTGCTGCTCAGAACATTTTAGTAGTAGGAGAAGATGCAATAATGTTTATAATATGAAATAGATAATTTCTTTAAACCTCTGTTATATAAAAAGGTAATTATATAAAAAATTATTAAAAAATTCCATTAAAAAATCTATTTTCTTTTGTTTTGCGTAAACGTGATTTGATGTTTTGTGTGACATTGTAAACAACATTGCATTTGTTTTTGTTTCAAAATTATGGGGGAAAATGTTTACATTTTTGTTGACTAAATGAATTTAACATAAAAATAAAATTATTTATTTTGTTAAAGCTTTGTTTTTTTTTTAAATACTATTTTCTGAAGTATGAAATATGACATCTGAAAAAAAAAGGCTTAAATAATTAAATTAACCATTGGCACTTTTTTTTTTTACATATTTCGTTTTTGTTTGAAAAAACACTTCTTTTTTAAAAATATTTCTTTTGTTTGAAAATTACAGGGAAAAACATTCACATTTTTGATAACTAAATGAATTTTTAAAACATCTGAATAAAAATTAAATATAAAAGCTCTTTTTTTCTTTTTTTTTAATAAATATTTTTTACTCGTGTTTGACATTTGTGATTTGATTTCTGTGACGTAATTTAGCAACCATCTTAGATGTTTTACGGAGCAATTTATAAACAATCGGCTCTATTGGCCAAAAAGTGCGAAAGGGAAAATTGGTGAACTTAAACTCAAAAAGTATGTGTCGACCTGGTTTCCCTGTAGATATGTGCCCCTAGAAAGTTTGAATGGCGTAGTTTAAAAGATGTAGGCGTGCATAGGGAACAGTCACACACAGACTCGCAGATTGCCTTTTATTTATATAGATAATCAATAAATTGTGTTACGGAGGGCATTAATGGTTTTAAAACTTTGCTTTTAGAAAAATAAATACTCACCCCATCCAATGAGCGCATATTTCTTGAGATGACTTCCTGTTCTAAACACTTTGACCAGGACTATATAAAGGTGAATGCCTTCAACTAACATCCAACAAAACATTGACATCATCGCATAATGAAGAAGAATTGCCACGGTTTTGCACATAACCTTTTTATTAAAGAAAATGGTAAAAGAAAAAAAATCAGTGAAGGAAGCATCTATTTTTTGGAATAAGGTAAAGGAAAACAAAATAAAAACAGCATACTTTGATATATTGCTGTAACGAGGTATTGTAATTATTTACTATTTACATTGTTCTTACTGTTTTCCTCATCTTTGTTACCATATTCACGAGGTCTCGGCCGTTGTACGCTTCTGCCTTCTTCAGGTTATTAAAATTTTGAACCGAATCCTTCATTTCGTTTACCGAGATAGATTGTTCTAGTTCCTCAAAAGCACACGGCCCAGTTACGATTATGTAACTCTAAGAGTCGTAGAGACACCACATTCACTGCAGCCGCAGTAGACGTAGAGCAAGATAGCCTGAAGGAGCTTAACCCTTCCAAGACATTTAAATTCATAGTTTTCCTACTCCTATAACAACTTTCGGAGATTGATACAGGCGTTGGTTTATCAAGTTCTACTGTCATCTATTAGTAGTAAGTTCAATCCACGTCTCAGATATTGGAATAGTATGATCTATTTCAGCAGGAATTAATAAGTAAATAACTTCATAGGAAGAAAGTAACAGAATCATCAACGTGTTACGATCATGTAACTCTAAGAGTCGTTTCCACAAGGCGTGATAACCTGCTTGACATCTCACCAAAAATACAAAAAGAAAGAGGTGTGTGTGACATGGCGGGTCTTAGCTCTGAACTTTAGAACTGGTGGAGTGTAGTTCATCTGAACACTTTCCATGGAAATAGCAGCGACAGTAAGAAAAAAATAGCCTTCCACACATATCCGCATAACTATGTAACTCCCTTTCTCGAGTGGCTCTCAGGTCTGGCACAGAATGAACATCATTGTAAAAAATCGCCTGTTAATCATTAAAACATCGTGTCTATGATAACCAAGACGAAAACAACAGTTCAAACAAATTTAGTCAGTATATTGAGGTTCTCATTTAAAAATCAAATCTCCCTATGAAATGATTTACTTATTAATTCCTGTTGAACTAGATCATACTATTCCAATATCTGAGACGGGGATTGAACTCACTACTAATAGATGATAGTAGAACTTGATAAACCAACGTCTGTATTTATTATCCAATTGGAACCAGTACATACGATACATCGGTAAAAATACTGGTTGGTTCTCTATATCGCGTTGGTCAGATCTAGTGACTTGACCTAAAGAGTTGTGAGTTCAATATCTAGCTACAGCAGAGGTGAACAAAAAAAAAAAAAAAAAAAAGAGAGAGAGAGAGGAGATAACTGATACTGAGATATCTGGGAGACGCATGACTCGTGGAACTAGAACAATCTATCCGGTTCACCAAATAAAGAATTGAGTTCTAAATTCTAATCCCTTGAAGAATGTCGGGGCATACAAGGATCGAAACGTCATGAATATGACACAAAGACAACAGTCCGAACAATGTGAATAATGTAAAATATACTTTGACTTATTCTAAATGTTCTTATGATTATTATCTTAGGTGTTATAATAGACAAGAGGTTTCGACCATTGGTCATCTTCAGGTGTCCATTATTTTGGTCGATATAGGGTACCATATATACGGTTTTCTTTGGGAGTTACGGTGGAGTAATGGATTACGGATAAGTTTGAGATAAGAGCCGAGTTCGAATTCCAGTTGAATTCATTACATTCACTTACGTTCTAATACCTTTAGGAAACGTATGAATCCATCTCTTCTCCCCCCAGTTATGGGTAAATAGCAGGACAGACTGGGTTCTATAACCTTAAGTGGCAATTGGTCTAGGAGTAGGAAAACTCTGAATTTAAATCAGTCTTGGGAGGGTTAGGCTCTGTCAGGCTATCATCTCCACGTCTACTGCGGCTCCAGTAAATGTGGTGCACCTACGATTCCGAGAGTTACATGATCGTAACACGTTGATTATTCTGTTACTTTCTCCCTATAAAGTGATCCACTTATTAATTCCTGCTGAAAAAGATCATACTATTTCAATATCTGAGGTATTGTCTGTATCTACTATCCCATTGGAACCAGTACATACGATACATCGGTAAAAATACTGGTTGGTTCCCTGTATCGCTCCGAAAGTAACTGACTCCTTTGATATCCTCCATCTATACAAGAACAAGATCAGGTCAGAGACGAATTACTGCTGCCATATATGGGCAGGAGCTGTCCACTATTCGCTTTCCAGTTTCGATAGTCTAAAAGCGTTTCTTTATCCATATTTTGTTTTTAATCATATCACCCCGAGCAAGGCGGTAATGCCACTGATGTGCAGGGGGTTACATAAAAGTGAAAAGATTTGAAAAAAGAAAGCCAGAAACCACATCTTAAACAGGGAACAAGGGATGAGCCTCTACACCTGTTCAATAGACATGGGTGGAGTGTGAACCGGGCGATAGTTTAGTTTGGGGTGATTAATTATTTTTCAACCTACAACCTCTTTTCTAACAGTCGCTGTTATTTCCATGGAAAGTTTTCAGATGAACTACACTCCAATAGTTCTAAAGTTCACGGCTAAGACTCGCCATGTCACACACACCTCTTTCTTTTCGTATTTTTTTGGTGAAACCTCAAGCAGTTTACCACGCCTTGTGGAAACGACTCCCAAGATGCTTCCTCGGTAACTAAAATCTTAACCTGTTCAAGTCTTCCACACATATTCGCATAAGACGTGCATAGCCTTCCACACATATCCGCATAACTATGTAATGTCCCTTTCTCGAGTGGCTCTCAGGTCTGATACAGAATGAACATCACTGTAAAAAAATCGCCTGTTAATTATTAAAACTTCGTGTCTATGATAACCAAGACGAAAACAACAGTTCAAACAAACTGAGTCAGTATATTGACGCTCTCATTTAAAAAACAAAACAAGAAAAAACAGAAAAGAAAAAAGACAATAACTAACAAAAATATTAAAAATAATAAAAAACAAACAAACAAATAGCTAATAAATTTATGAAAGTGATAAAGCATTATATTTATAAAACATAACGGGTAAAACAATAGAAGGTAATATGATCGACCAATCTCGGACGAACTTAGGTCACTGGTGCCTCCTCAACAGGTGTTCACTCGTGCAACCAGACTGGCAACTGGGTCCCACCCATTTACAGTTAGGTTAGCCAAATGCATACGACAATTCTACTCCTGCAGCTTCTTCTCTCGCAATTCCCGCCTGCGGAACTCGCTCCCGTATTCTTGCTTTCCTGACGGCTACAACCTCCAGAAATTTAAATGCAATGTCAATACTCATCTATTAACCACTGGACTCTAGCTCTCTCCCCACCCCTGTATAACCTTCCCTTTCTCTCCACCTATGTATCTGTCATCGCACCTGCTTTCTCAGCTTTCTATCGCTCCTTTCTAACTAGTTTGTACTCTTCACTCTTTTCTAATTAATCTTTTTACAGTTATGTAGCCCCCCGCTCATCAGTGGCATTTCTGCCTTGCTTGGGGTGAAATGATAAAAAAAAACTCTTTTAATTTTCTTTCTGGAAAACGACACTAAAATTATCTGAATCTAAAAATAAATCCGAATTATCTCTGTAGCTTGGAGATGCAAATCGTTTCAATCCCCGCAAAATTTAGCCAAGAAAAATGGGCAAGTTATATCATTCTAATTAAATTCTTTGCATTCACTTACGCGCATTATACCTTTGGGAAAGGTATTAACCAGTCCCTTCCTTCTAGCTATGTGTTAAATAGCAGGACTGGTTGGGTTCTATAGCTTTGGTTGGCAACCAGTCTACAGCAGGAATTAATAGCAACTTGCTGCGTGTATCACGTATGGTATTCAACTGACTGACTGATGTCATTCCATGCAACATATATCTAAAGACGACAGAAGAGCACGTCTGCCGAATCACTATGAGCAGAACAACGGTTATGAAGATTCTAGGCTGAACTATTCATGGAATGATGATATTACTTCCCTCTTAGAACTGACAAGACTGTAGGATGCACTGACTGAAATGTTTTGATCGAAACAAAAAAACTCCATTAGAATTTGAACGTGGGTTGCCGATATTAGATTCTGTACCGGTAACCATGTGCGTTGTGGTGCATTGGATATCGGCACGGAACGAGAAATCAGGGAGCCGAGTTCAAATTCCAGCTGAATTCATTACCTTCACTTACGCGCAAATACCATTGGGAAAGGTATTAATCCGTCTCTTCCTTCCAGTTATAGGTTAAATAACAGGACAGATTGGGTTCTATAGCCTTGGTCGGCAACCAGTCTACCACAGAAAGCAATGGCAACCTACTGTGGGATAATCTTCTGCCCAGTCAGTCATGTCTCTTTCGAGACATGATCGGCCAAGCGTGTATCACGTATGGTACTTAAATGACTGACTGACCGGTAACCATCACGCTGGCTGCACATTTTTGAGGATAAGATACCAGTTTGTAATAGATGCTGGTAAATCCCGTCCAGTTCCTTGGAAATCTTGACTTCAATTGTTGCGTCAGGTAGTCCAGGAGTGAGTAGTGGTGTAATGGATATCTACTTGAATTGAGAAATCGGGAGAGCCGAGTTCAAATTCTAGCTGAATTCTTCGCATTCAACTACACGCGTAAATACTCTTTGGAGTAAAAGTATAAATCCCTCACTTATCCTTTTAGTTACGAGTTGAATAGCAGAAAAGGTTAAGTTCTATAGCCTATAGTTGCCAACCAGTTTACTGTAGAAAGCAATGACAACCTACTGCGGTAAAATGCCCAATCATAGACCGAAAGAGACATGATCGCTCAAGCGTGTATCATGTATTTCCTTCTCTTCGCTGGGCCGATGTATATCCCTTGACTGTCAGCCAGTTGAGGAAAGGAGTATATATCGGTCCAGTGAAGAGAATGACATCTTATGGAAGATATGGAGATTTTCTAAGCACAATTTAGATGTGGCACAAGGCCAAAAGTATGGACAGCCTGTGAGGATCGAACTCACTGCTCAATTGTAATGGTTCTCACGAGACAAGCTTGCTAAACATCACACCACCTCGAAGTGCACCATCGTATGGAAGATATGATCAAGAAATTGGGACATTGGGCGTTGTAGTTAAATAAATGATGGATTAAGGAAAAGGTTGCGTTTGAAAATTTTTAAAGTTACGTTATACGACAAACGCTAGAGGAAGTTATAACAGAAAATCAGCCAAAGAAATGGTATACAGACGAGAGGACTATCCCGAAGGAATCATTGTATAAAGTTGTTGATAAATTGTACCTACAGGGGAATCTTTTCGGTTGATTCCAATCAGGAAGATGAGCTGAACCAGAATAATCGAGATGGCAAGATTTTCATGAATCCGGACACGATCGCTTGTCAGTCTGGAAAAAAAAGAGCAGGTACGTTTAAAATTAATTAATTAGCATTTTATTTCTATAAATAAATTTCTGGAAAAAAAAAGAAAGAAAAGGCTACATTATAACGAGTAATACTCATACCACGAAGTTCGTTTTCAATGGCCATAACTTAAATTCTTGATGAAATCCCAGACAGGAAAGGATGTTACTTTTCATTGGAAATATTCTTCTAAAATATCGACGGTCAGCTTGTACTGGACGACCGACTTGACGTGTGTTGTGTCACAGATAGTGCGCATACTGAACATTTGTGAGGCTTTGTGAAAAATGATATGATGTCTAGAACATTTGTGAGGCTTTGTGAAATTTGATATGATGTATAGAACATTTGTGAGGCTTTGGGAAATTTGATATGATGTCTAGAACATTTGTGAGGCTTTGTGAAATTTGATATGATGTATAGAACATTTGTGAGGCTTTGGGAAATTTGATATGATGTCTAGAACATTTGTGAGGCTTTGTGAAATTTGATATGATGTATAGAACATTTGTGAGGCTTTGGGAAATTTGATATGATGTATAGAACATTTGTGAGGCTTTGGGAAATTTGATATGATGTATAGAACATTTGTGAGGCTTTGTGAAATTTGTTATGTCGAGATCTCTTTGAATATCTTGTTCCTATTTTATTTAATAAATATTTTATTATTCCACATAAAGCCTATTTGGTTTCGTTTGCTCGGTACACGTAGTTACTCAGATATTCACATTTTAAATTATGTCAATTTTGGGGGCACGAATACATGCAACGATTTTTACTTAAATGCTATTTTTATGGCAGATGTTCGGACGAACTACATTACTTCGTTTTACCAGCCCAAAGCAAAGCATACTGACTCACCTTATGCTCATTCACTTCATATACCATTGGTAAGGAAGAAGTTCCACCCATACAGCTTCTTCTCCAGAACTGCTGCATTACGGATCAGATTCCCTAGAGAATTCCTCTTCGATCACTATAATAAGTTTAAGGTTAACCATCATCTATCCTCCGTATCCAAATAATATGCACGATATATTACAGAGTGCGGAGACTGGCTCAGAAATGCAAGCTACTCGTTAGAAGACGGGAAATTCCGACAGTGATGGGTTGCTTTTCTTGAAATGTTCGATGTAAGATAAAAAAAAGTCGCGCAGTCACGGAGATGGCGGCAAGAATTTGAAAGGGCAACACGTCTCCCACACCACGATTTCTTTGTGAGTCAAAGCAGCCCGTAACGATGGAATCCAAGCCAAGGTCTAGATTGCGCTCTCCTGAACATCTTCCTTTGGCTCCCTCCTAGAAACAGTAGTACTGATACTATGTAATAAAGTGAGGTAAGAAATGATGTTGTACATCATTTCGTGTGGTCTGAAGAACAGATACCAAAGAAGGTATGAAATGTAACAACTTGCTTCCTCCTTGTAAGCCCTTACACTACCTTGGGCGGCTATTGGGACTTGTATTGGGTAAAAACGTATTATTGAATATGGCACTCAATGATTTATAGTTTATGTAGTTACTCTTGTACTCGTGGTTTATGGTCAAACAACAATGAAAACGCTGTTTCTAGTTCGAAATCACTAAGCAGTTTCGAGCCTGATGAGGGACCTCTTTGGAACACTTGCAATGTAAACAACTTCTTACAATCTGAAATACGTTTCGATTTTAAGTATCACACAAAAAGTTTATAAAACAAACAAAACTTAATGCAGCTCTTGTTCTCGTACAAGGAAACGAATGTTTTTGTTCAAGAAAATGGCGGAATTGTCTATTGTTATCGTGCCTTCGACTATTCTAATTTCATCCTCAGGAACATAATAGATAGGTATTACATATCCGGTGAGTAAAGCAAATGATGTTGTGATGGGGTTTGTGCTAAGAGAATCATATTGTCTGATAATTTCATATCAGAAGATGTCATTGAAGAAAGGAATGAAATCTGTTGCTTAAATTACCGATATCTTTTGAAATTGAGAATAGATTCCTCATTCAGGAAATAAATAGGCCGGGAGGATTCTTTTTTTTTTCCTTTTTTTTTCTTTTTTGTTTTTTGAAGGGGTGTAGAGAAAAATAATCTCGGACATTCTGTAGGTTCGTTTCACAAAAGTAAATGAATAAATAAAATACATAACCACATATTTTATTAAATATTTGGGAAATTTCTTCTCACCATTAATTTAAGCTAAGAACATTTTCGGAGAAAATGTTTCACAACTGAAAATTAGTAAACATAATAATGAGCTATTTCAGCTATGTAAACACAAGAGAATATCATTTTTGATGGTAGATATATTTATGTTAACGTCCTTAAAATCCCTCTGAAGATGGTTCATATGAGACGAAAGCATAATAAAAATCCAAATGTTGGACAATTCTTTTCTTCATTTTCACCAGTAATTAAAGCAAAATACGATGTTTAGAACAGTTTGTGATTAAACATAATAGACATTCATTGTCTGTTATATTTAACAATATCTATATATAATTCAAAATAACAACAAAATATTCCAGCTACCCCTTTTCTATCAGCCACACCCGTCTTGGACAAGCCAAGAACCTTTCACCACCCACTCATATTTGTTACACAAGGCGGTATTTTCGCATGCAAAATGTAAACATCGTTAAAGGCGGAAGTATGTTTCTTTACCGGACACTCTCTTTGCACCAAACCGTAAGTATTACCCCATCACCAAAGTAAATGAACAAATGAAAATAAATAAATAGTAAATAATTAAATCAATAAAATAAAATGGAGTTGAATATTTGTTTTTCACGAAAGCATGGACGCTTGATTGATTCGGTCTGTGCGTAAACATGTATGCTTGCATAAACGATTCCAATGCTGATTTTCATAGCACACATTTAAAAGTTAGGTGCAGTCATTTTCAAGATTAATTAAATTTCAATAACATCATTCCTTAAGATGATTTTTAATGCAAGTATGTTTTCATATTTGGCGCTACACAGCATTCTTAAGATCTATTTCAACTTGTATCAAACTTTCAAAATATCAGCATGCGTAAATATTAATTTGAGAATTTATTCCCAACGTACGCAGATCAAGATCAAAGTTTTTTTTATGCGTCAAATTCTAAAAGGAATTGTCGATCATAGCTCTTCACAACGTCCTGCCTTTTTTTGTAATTTTTCATTCTTTACAAATTTTTTTGGTATTGTTTTCAGGTAGATTCCAGGCTGGGTTTATCTTTCTAGATCGATAACATCAATAAATCACCTTCTGACAAATCGATGGTGAGATTAGAACCTGGGTATTATGGTTGTAAACAGAACGTTGTAATCACTCTCGGACATGCGCCCTTAATAAGAAGTATACATATACGTACGTAACTACACACACACACACACACACACACACACACACACACACACACACACATCTATGTGGGTTAATCCATTTATCAGTACCGTAGAGAAATCTGATTAAGCATATTTCGCAATATGATACATGGTAATTAATTCCTTCGACAGAAAAAGGAACAAGATTTTTTCCCAAGAACCAAAGGGCCAACAATGTCATCTGCTAAGTGCAAGGCATAATGATTTTATCAGCCGAGATAAAGAGGCCATGTCTAAGCGATGCAACGTGGACAAATACTATATCTTCCCGCCCATAACCACACACACGCACACACACACACACACACACACACACACGCTCATACACAAACACAAACACACATATATGCATACAAAAAACAAAGAATATGTCATTTATATGCGGATATAAATTAGCCAAGAAGAAAGCCTCCCCTTTGATTACGGCTGTCCAGAGTAGCGTATGTGTATACACAGGTGTACAGACCCCACCACCTACAAAAAATGTAGACGGAGACACATTTTTACAGAAGCCGAATGAATACACGTGTATCAAAACGAAAGCATGACATGACAGCAATGATAAAGATACTCGTCTGTATTGTTCGCGTTTTATCCAATTTCGCGTTGAAAATGGACGCGTACATTTAGGGTTTTATGCTCTCTCTTTCTCAGTATGTTCGTCTGTCTGTCTGTCTGTCTCACTCTCTTTCTCTCTCTCTCTCTCTATATATATATATATGGTAGACTTTGAAAAACAGTAGCTACTCTGGCATGTACGCATCGCTCATTCCGTAATGAATTGGAGCACATTGGCTATTGGGCGTGTATAATGATAATATATGCGCTAAAAAGTCTGCTTCCTTCTACCGAGCGCCCATAGCCGTACTGATGAGCTGTGATACAGCGAAACAGATCTGTCTGCGGATGACTATATATATATATGTATATCATTACATGTATGTAACAGAGGAAATGGAGTTTTTAAAATAGAAAGACGCTCAAGCGATTTCCAGTCGCGCACGTCATGTGATAGCTTTTAAAGTACGCTCTTTTTCAAAAACACAAAATGAATTACTTTACAGTCAAAACATGAGGATAAAATAATAACATCGGAAACATAACATCCTTGAGAATGGCCAGTGAAGGCGCTGAAAGCGTTTAGAAAGTTAATAATTATAGAACATTTTACATTCTTTACCTCTAGCAAAAAAGGAATCATGTAAGAATAATGGAAAAATTAAATGAAAAATTAATAAAATCTACCTTGTCCGGTGTTTTTAACAAAACATGTTTAAAAAAAGATTACTGCTCAAATATATATATATATATAGGAAAGAATATTAAAACGTTTTGAGTTTAAAAATGTGTTTTTTTTTGACAGTATTTGTTTATTTCTACTATTATATTTTATATTTCAGACCGCCCTCGGTCCTTCATCAGAAACAAATGATTTTAAAATTTGAATTAGTAACGTATTTCGCGAGATTTCGCCAGAGCGTCAGTGAAGAGTCTCTTTACATCATGTGACGTGTTTGTTTACATCACGTGACGCGTTTGTGGAGAGAGTTTTTGTTTTTAAATCAAGTGACGTTGGAAGCGACAGATTTTTTTAAAATTGTGTTTGTAAACGTAAACCTATCTTTAATAATGCTTGTAAATTTGTTTTAGATAAAAAAGTTTTTTAAATGTATCTAAAAAAGTTTAAAAAATATTTTTAAATGTATCTAAAAAAGTTTAGTTATGTAAGTATTTGTAAAGATTCAAAGCACCTAAGTCCCTATTTAACCCTAGCTTGTGTGTATTTAATTTTAAAATCTAGTATTTTTCTTTCTTTCTGCGTGTCTATGTAGAACTAAAATTGGAGTCTATTAGTAAACATTTGCAATTTTCTAAGGTGTGACACGGTTGATTGAAATGTGCTTCTACTGGGGAATATTGATTATTTTGGAGTATATTAAGTTTATGCTTATTGAAGCGAAATCTAAAGCTATTACCGGATTCGCCAATATATCCACTATTGGGACATATTGAACAGAAGAGGAAGTATATAATATTTTCGCTGTCACAAGTGAGGTGTGGTGGGTGCAATTTGATTTTGGTGTTGGGTACAGAGATTATTGTGTCGTTTACCAAATATTTACAAATTAGGCACCTGGGTTTCTGACATTTTAAATTCCCTGATACGTTTGTATTTTTTAGATATTTGTTAGAAGTGAGGATAGTTGATAGGTTAGGTGTTTGTTTCATTGCATATATGGGTGGTTTATCGAGAATGTCTTTGATTTTTTTGTTTGATTGGAGGTTCTTGTAATCATTTTTTAAATTTTTGTTAAATTTAAAAAAATGATTACAAGAACCTCCAACAAACACCCAACCTATCAACTATTCCCATGCGTCACGTGATGTAAACAAACTCTTCACTGACGCTCTCGCGAAATCTCGCGAAATACGTTACTAATTCAAATTTTAAAATCATTTGTTTCTGATGAAGGACCGAGGGTGGTCTGAAATATAAAATATAATAGTAGCAATAAACAAATACTGTCAAAACAACACATTTTTAAACTCAAAACGTTTTAATATTCTTTCCTATACATATTAAGACAGTATACGTGGATCATCACTATACTATATATATATATATATATATATATATATATATATATATATATATATATAATAAAATAAAAGCTATTTTACGCGTGATGATTTAGCGATATATCTTACGATATATATCGTCTTCTGAGGTGCTGTGGGTGATACACCCATGTGTGAATAATCCAAAATCAGAGAGGTCGACAGCGCTGTGCCGTATTTTACTCTTGCGTTTCTTGAACCATCGTACTAAAACCAAGGTATCCATTATTTTCTGTCGTGGCTCAAAATATGAGACGACAGGTAAGGTGGATGTGTTTTTAAAGTTATCTTCTAGCCTTTGCTTAAGGAGGCAGCAGGTGGCTTTTAATCAAACTTTTTTCTTTTCCTACACTGGTTGTCAAACAAAGCTATTAAGACGAGTCTGTCTTGCTATTTATCTATAGCTGAGGCGAAGAGATGGAGATAACTTTCCCAGGAGCAAAAGTGAATAAAGAACGAAATATTCACCACTCACTTGCTACCAATGTTTCAGCCATATCGATATGATCAGGCTGTAAGGGCAAACCGCATTTCTTAACGCTTATTCTTTATACACACGACTGTCTGAATTCTCACTGAATGGACAGGCAAGACTGGAGGTAATCGAACGTGAAGAGGCGCATATACACTCAACCGGGTTCGTAACGGGCCATACTTTTTTGCATGCCTGCATCCCGTCAAGACTTCAATAAATTCTTCTGGTCTCAGTATGCTACAATAGCCAGTTTTTGCAAAACCTGCAAACTTTATCCTTAATGCTGTAAGACCAGACTTTCTTTAATATATGCCATTTGCCAGTAAAACTTTATTGTTGCATACTTTTAATTCCCACACGTAATTGGCAAGTCTGGTACATTTCTTGTGCATTTCTAACTTGAATGGTGATTTACGATTGTACCATCTCCTTTTGAAATTGCCTTCCGTGCATCCAACATATGCCTTTTTCTGTCCATTGAAACCTTCCATTTCCGTTTTATGTTCTCTATTCAGTGGATATTTAGTTTTATCCCTGCAGTTACATGAATCACTATCATTTTGCATGTTAGCCGTGAAATTCCTGGTGGTTTGTTTCTTTATAGCCTTTTCCAAGCAATAACATAATTTTACTCTGTTACTATTAATGATCTTGTGTAATTCAGGGAACTTGAAGGAGTATTTGTTTAACATTCTAAAAAGTATCTTCCCTGTATTAGTTTTCACCTCCAAATAAAAAGTCGGGTTTCTTGCTCTATTCCTCATTTGTTGGTCTATTTGTGGTTTTCTAAATGAATAATGTGCGTTACAAATAAATATTTGAAGGAAAACAGAAAGAATATGAAAAGGCGTTAAAAGAGGAAGGGCACAAAACTAGGTTAGTATTTAAAGTTCTTTTCCAGTTGTATATACATTTTTGAATACAAAACTAGAAGTAAACAAAATAGAAATAAAAGAATAAAAACAAAAAAATTCATAAAAATCTGATTAAATCAACCTTCTCACTATAACCGAACGTTTTAAAAAAATATCTTAATACCCTACTTTTTTTTATAATAACCCACAGAGGTTGATATGGTGTTAAACAAAACTAAAACTCAAACTGTTTTTTTTTATCATTTCACCCCGAGCAAGGCGGAAATGCCACTGATGTGCAGGGGGCTACATAACTGTAAAAAGATTAATTAGAAAAGAGTCAGGAGTACAGAGCAGTTAGAAAAGAGCAACAGAAAGATGAGAATGCAGGGGTGATGACAGTTACATAGGTGGAGGGAAAGGGAGGGATATATGGGGTGGGGAGAGAGCTAGAATCCAGTGGTTAATAGATGAGTATTGACCTTGCATTTAAATTCTTGGATGTTGTAGCCATCAGGAAAGCAAGAATATGAGAGCGAGTTCCACAGGTGGGAAGTGCGAGAGAAGAAGTTCGTCCGAGCAGAAGCCATGAAAGTATTTAAAGAACAGACAAAGGGAGGCCACATTGCGTCGGTGGGGAAGTGGCTGCAGTCGAGCCGCCAAGTCAGTACATATCACATTACAGACTCTCCTTTGAAGCCTGTCGAGAACACTGAGGTGAACGGCAGGAGCGCCTGACCATAAATGGCAGCAGTACTCTATGCACGGACTGATGGTTGACTTGTATATATGCAGGATGGATTCAGGCGGAAAAAATATCTCGGATCGACATGTTGTCTAATACATAAAAATACATGAAATAATACAAATTACAAATAGTATTATATATTCTAAACATGTCCATTTATGCATGTATATATATATATATATATATATATATATATATATGTGTGTGTGTGTGTGTGTGTGTGTGTGTGTGTATGTATGTGTGTGTGTTATTACACGTGTCGAGTGTATTACAATTATGGGCAATTTTTAAATATATATGCGATAAATCCTTTTGACGGTAAAGTGTATGATGGCTCATGTGTATGTTTGTTGGTCGATAACTTTCGAAACCTTTTGTTTTACAACAAAACGACGTGGGACATCTATTTTATTTCCCTAATACCAGCATAATTTATATATATATATATATATATATATATATATATATATATATATATTAGTTACAGAGAGTTATCTCTTTAAAAGAGCAGATTCATGCCGACTCCGAAGTTTCGTGAGGCCACCGCTATGATGTTCTCACTCGTCGTCATATATATATATATATATATATATATATAACCAAAATCTATGAATAAGGGTGGCGTTTCGTACTTTCGGATTACAACAATTTAACGCGATAGAGAAACAAAAACAAAAAGTTTGTACTTACTTAGAATGAAAAAAAAAGTTTGTAGGATTCATAATGAGGAAAGTGTGGTTGGAGAATTTAGCACTCACAGGACATGGAAGAACAACAGGAAAACTAACGATATCATAAAAGCGTTTTTAAATGGATGACAAAACAAGAACTGGGGGGGAAATATAGTGCAAAGACAAACATTACTAAGAGCTACAAACGATATGAAGTTGTGGAGAGACATGATCATTAACGTCATAATAGATCACGGCACATAGAAAAAATAAGTATTATGAAGAAATACTCAGTACATTTTTTAAAATGTGCACGTATTCACCTCAGGAAAACAAGAAATGGTTATTTAATAAACCTACCCTCAGCTCCGGGAACCGCCCAATACGGCCTTGGAGGTAACGTGATTCTTGTTCATGTTAGCCATGAAGTCAAAACATCACCAGTGGAAAATAGAGAATAACCTACCCCACGAGCTCGTATATATGAATGGCAGAACAAGGAACTGGTAGGAGGATAAAAGGACCGGCACTGCTTAGAGCTACGAAGAATGAGAAGTTGTGGAGAGCCGTAATCGCCCATGTCTTGAAGGGATACGGCAAATACGAAAAAAAGAAACTTCCTCTTAATTTGCATAAAACTGGAACGGAATAATATCCCATAATAATAATCATAATAATATCCCATAATAATAATCATAATAATCCCCGTAAAAAAAATGCTTTTCTTTGTTGAATGTCAAGTTCTTCATCTGTTGTTGCCTCCTTCAAGATTCATGTCGTGTATATTCTGTGAATCAAATATTGTTAACTACTTCAGTTTTGCTATATATCACTGAATATATTTTTTTTGTATACGCCGTTTAATATAGTTTATAGCGTGCATAAGATTTTGCCTTAAAAATGAACCAGCCCATTATAACCCAAGGGCTTGATTTAGGTTAGCCCACGTGAAAAAAATGACTGAAACTAGCGCATTACGTTTATATATATATAATATCTCCTAACGTACCCTGGACTAAAAAAATTTGTTTGATATAGTAGAAAAAACTAAAACTTGATTATCATGCTGAAGGAAAAGTTTAATAACAAGTCTTACTGATTTGATGTTTTAAAGCGGTTAGAACATGACTAAAACTAAACGGTGCCTGTATAGTATGCCAGCCTCTTTGATTCTGGTATAGTATGTGACCGATTTGAACGTGCCTTACCTCAGTAAGAGTATATTTATAGATATAAGTATTCGGCTATTTTTTTTTTAATCATTTCACCCCGAGCAAGGCAGAAACGCCACTGATGTGCAGGGGGTTACATAAATGTAAAAAGATTAATTAGAAAAGAGTGAGGAGTAAAAAGCTAGTTAGAAAGGAACAATAGAAAGCTGAGAAAGAAGGTGCGATGACAGATACATAGGTGGAGAGAAAGGGAAGGATATACAGGGGAGGGGAGAGAGCTAGAGGCCAGTGGTTAGTAGATGAGTATTAACTTTGCATTTAAATTTCTGGAGGTTGTAGCCGTCAGGAAAGCAAGAATACGGGAGCGAGTTCCACAGGCGGGAAGTCTATTTTTCCATGACCCTTACCATACAGTTATAATACTTCCTGATAATACTCTTTTTAAGGTAGGCCATATACTATACCAGTGAAAGAATTTCGTACGCCTCTTGCTATCCCAGCACCAACTGAAAGTACCCAAAATACAATACACATAGAGTTTGGTTGATTGGGAGTAAAAATAAGAAAAATAAAGGGCTCCGAAAACTCTGATTTTTGCCCCTATTCTTGCTTCAAGCAAGATAATGTATCATGTATCACATCTTAAACACGGTGTATGTGCTTTTTGGTGCAGTGGATATCGACTTTGAACGAGAAATCGGGGAGCCGAGTTCGAATTCCAGTTGAATTCCTTGCATTTACTTACGCGCATATACCCTTGGGAAAGATATTAATCCGTCTCTTCCTTCCAGTTATGGGTTAAATAACAGGACAGATTGGGTTCTATAGCTTTGGTCGACAACCAGTCTACCGCAGAAAGTAATGGCAACCTACTGTGGGAAAATGTTCTGCCTAGTCAGTCATGTCTCGAAAGAGACATGATCGCCCCAGCGTGTATGACGTATGGCACTTAACTGACTGTTGGTCGGCTAATAGTAGGGGATATTTTTTTTCACTTGACGAGTGCTTCAGCTGACTTTCAAAAGTGTAATGTTCAACGTCTGGGACACTGATTACGCTTCCGTGTTAGACACACACGTGGAAGAACCGCACACGAGAGAACTCTGACATGTGTATGACTGTCCAATCGGAGGGTAATAATTAACAAAATTTGATAGTGAGTTTCATCTTCAGTCAGGATCTTATAATTAAAGCCTGAGGCCAGATTTAGATGATACTAACCTTCGTGAAAGTGACTCATTGCGCCTTCTCGGGCTAACGTTCTTAGCTAACATGAAGTGGAAAAACTATATTGGATTTATTGCCAGTTCAGCTGCTAAGAAAGTCGGTTTGCTGTGTCGGAAGAGACAGTTTGTCTCAACGGAATCTTTTATTGCCAGGTCAGCTAAATAAATACTTTTGTTGTGTTTATTCGGATGAGCTTTTCGCTTTGGTTCCTAGACTTTATGAATTTAAGTAAGTTTTATGCTAACAGTTTTCTTTTCTCGCATTTGACGCTTGTGGAAAGACCTTCTAGCTTAAAACCTGCCATCCAACTTCAGTCACTCAGTCAATTACCATACGTGATACACGTTTGGGCGATCATGTCTCTTTCGAGACATGACTGAATCGGCAGAAGATTATTTCGTAGTAGGTTGCCATGACTTTCTGCGGTAGACTGGTTACCAGCCAAGGCTATAGAACCCAATCTGTTCTGTTATTTAACCCATAATTGGAGGGGACGGACGGATTATTACCTTTCCCAAAGGTATTTGCGCGTAAGTGAATTCAACTGGAATTCGAAGGTTACTGCGTGAGTAATAACCCAAATGGAGATAAATAAATATTGATATTCATAATATTTTAATGTAGGAAAAGGGATGTAATTAATAATTATTAATAGTAATATTTGCGGAGAAAAGAAAGAAAGAAAGAAAGTGGAAAAGCAAGGGAGTGAGAAAGAAAGAGGCACGCGTATGACGAATCTGTATCAATCAGGATCTAAGAATTTAAGTAAGTATTTTTTCTATGGCAGCATGTCTTTTTATCAGCTTGACTGCATTCACTTTCTCACTAACGGGTTGTGGCTCCCCCCTCTTATTTCCATAAATTGGCAAGTAGGTTCCACTTTTTACCGTCAAATTACTCAAATGTAACCCCACTTCTACTCTATTTGTTTCTTTTCTCGCACTTCCCGCCCGTGGAATTTCCTTCCGTATACTTCCTTGCCTGATAGCTGCAATCTCCAAAAGTTTAAATGCAACATCAACTGACATTTGTTACCTCCCTAAATCCCAGCCATTTCTTATACTTTCTTAGAAATCTCCTGTCCCCTGTTATTTCTATCACTGTAACCCCCCTGCTCATCAGTGGCGGTCCTGCCTGTGTAAGGGTGAAATAATTATAAAATAAAATAAAAAATGAATAAATAGATAAATAAAAATATTTTTTTTTTATTGCTGATGATTTTATTATAGAAACGAATCGGCCCCCAGGAAGAAAGATGTTGATTATATAGAACATCTCCCAGCATAACGTACAGGTGTTGACTGAAAGTTTCCTTGACGAACTATGAAAAAGTAATGCTGATGCATCAATTTCAACTCTTATTAATAGCTCCATTGATCGTATTGTTCTGTTTACATTCATAGCACGAGCTATGATCATCAGGAGGACATAAACGCTGACCTCTCGATGGCATTTATCAACTTATGTCTTCGCAAAACATAGTTTAATTTTTTGTTTATTGGAGCAATAAAAAGCGAGGCAGATAAATTTATGACCATTTTACTTAACATTAAGAATAAAACATTGATATTTTTCCATACGTAGCTCCAAAAAATAATACTGAAGCAGAAAAAAACCTTGGTATATTTGAAAATATATTATATATTACTGACGCATGTTCGTTGTGGTTCAGTGGCTAGCGACTCGGCAGGAAAAATTGGAGAGCCGAGTTCAAATTTCAGTTGTAAAAGGTATGAATCTGCTGTCTCTCTCTAGCTATAGGTTTAATAGCAAGACAAATGATGGTTATCAGTCTACCGCAGAAAGTAATGGCAACCTACTGCAAGAAAATTTTCCACACAGTCATGTCTCTTTCGAGATATGATAGCTTAAGCGTGAATGAAGTATGGCACTTAACTGAGGAATATTATAGAAAGCTTTTATGGTTTTCTATTTAAGTTTTATAGAAAGAAATTTGGTACTATATTTGCCCCAACTTTCACATTAATGGGAAGGTGGACAGAAAATTTCATAGGCTAACTTTGAAGGAGTGATCCTAGAGCTGCTAAATATTGTATCACTTCTTTATAGTCAGGCTGTGAACTTTTCAGCCTGATTTGTTGTTTTTTTGCATCACTTCGCTTTGACTTGATTATGATTTTGTATCTACTAGATATATTAATCATATCACCCCAAGCAAGGCAGTCCACTGCCACTATAGCGCAGGGGGTTACATGGAGCGATTGGGTATAGGAAATGTCACAGGGAGGGTGATAGACGAGTTAGGAGGTACGTAGGGAGAGTGTTGGAGGGAATGGGTGCGAGTTAGTGTGTTAGGAGGTGTCTATTGACCTTACATTTAAACTCCTGGAGGTTGTAGGTGTCGGGGAAGCAATCATGCGGGAGGGAATTCCACAGGCGGGATGTGCGAGAAAAGAAATTGTTGGAGTAGAAATTGCGGTTACATTTCATCGGTTTCACTGTAAAAGGGTGGGACCTAGTTGCCAATCTAGTATCTCGTGCAAATTCCCACCTATGGGACACCAGTGATTTAAGTTCATCCGAGCAGAAGCCGTGAAAGTACTTATAGAAGCGGCACAGGGAAGCCACGTCACGCCGGTGAGAGAGTGACTGCAGGCGGTTAGCTAAGTCGGTATCGATCACATTACAGATTCTCCGCTGTATTTTGTCAAGAAACCCGAGGAGAATACCCGACCAGATGTGGCAGCAGTATTCAATACACGGGCGGACGGTAGATTTATATATGTGCAGGATAGATTCAGGCGGAAAGAACTTCTGGGCCCTGCACAGAGATCCGACTTTCATAGCAGCAGATTTAGCAATGGATTCGACGTAGTCATTCCACTTGAGGTCCGCTGAGAGTGTCAGGCCGAGCAGGCGTAGTGTTTTACTCTCTGGGAGGCAAGCCTGTTCCATGCTAATGTGGGGGGGTGCGGTTGTCTGTGGTGGTTAATTGACAGCAGCTTCGTTTTGGAGGAATTGAATTTTACAAGCCATTCCTTACCCCAATCCACCACGGATTGGAGGTCCTTTTCAAGCTCGGCAGCGAGGTTCGCCTTGTCACCATCACCAGATTTTTGATCGAGTCGAGAGTAAACTGTGGTGTCATCGGCGTACATACCTACTTGGAATCTTATGGCATCGGGGAGATCATTGATGTAGATTAGAAAGAGCGTAGGACCTAGGATAGAGCCTTGGGGGACACCCGCGTTTGTAGGATAGTTCTGAGAGGCATGTCCGTTTAATACCACTTTCAGAGTGCGGTTAGAGAGGAATGACTGGATTAGGTCCAACAAAAGTCTAGTTATGCCGTAGCTTCACACTTTCCGTAGAAGGCTGGCATGCTATACTCTGTCGAACGCTTTAGAGATGTCCAGGGCGACGGTTCGCGCTTCACCATTCTTATCGAGAGCCTACCGTCGCGTTGCAGTCTTAAATCTGGTTTTTCATTATATACCGTTCCTTCGCGAGTTTGGGCTAACCTATTCGGATGATGACAAGCGATTCTACATTGGACGATCCGAGATTAACAAACACAACGTGGGCGGAATCGACCGAAGGCCAGGAAGGTTGACTGATGAAAACCAGGGGTCATGTTATATAAATACATGTTGCCGTCATTTTTGATGGCACAGTTCCACTTATATAATATATTTATTCTTGGAAACTTGGAGTTTTGTCTCACATACCGAATTCTTAAAGATTTAGCGCCGCTGATTAATTTAGTTTAAGTACATCTATTTTTTTTAACAATAAACGCTTTTATAAGTGGTGATTTCTAAGCTCGGATTAGATGTGGCACAAGGCCGAAAGTATGGTGCACTCAGTGAAGATCGAACTCACTAGTCAATTCTAATGATTCTAGCGAGAGAACCTTGCTAACCATTACACCGTGTTGAGGAGCAAAGTGGTTTCTTAAGTGGCTGTAAGAGAAACATCCAAGTAATTCACTTATGATAATAACAATTCACTAATGATGATAACAGTTCAATTTAAGTGCTTGTTCTCTTGTTGACGAAAGTTTTATAAAGTATACCGGAAACTCTAAGTGTTAAAGCAGAGGTTTCCACCCACTGGGCCTTAGACTGGTATCGGGCTGTGGACCATTTGCACTTGGGCTTCACCGAAAAAATAAACACATTCTTTCTCATTTTATTAATTATCGTATTCTTATTTCGTTATGCGAGTGAGCTACACATACCCCTACACCCGTTCATTTAAAAAATGTATTGCATGACATCGGTCTCTGAGTTAAAAAGTTCCGTACGTGATACATGCTTGGGAGATCATGTGTCGAAAGAAACATGACTGACTGGGCAGAAAGTTTGCTCGCAGTAGGTTGCCATTACGTTTTCGAGTGACCGGTTGCCAACCCAATCTGTTCTTCTATTTAACTCATAGCTAGAGGGAGAAGAGATGGATTCATACCTTTCTCAAGGGTATTTGCGTGCAACGAATGCGAGTTCGACTATACCGATTTCCTATTCCGAGCTGATATCCATTACGCCACCGGTGGAACATCTTTAAAGAACGTCAAAACCCATGGGGCGGAAGTGATCATGGCTCTCCACAATTTCTCTTAATAAGTTTTGTCTTTTAGTTAATTCTCCTAAACCCTGTTCCGTCAAGACTTGTGATCCGAATTGATTCTAGGTGTTAACGTGTACATGTTTTCTTTTGATAAATTAAGATATTCTTCTTCTGTATTTGTCGTGTCCCATTGAGGTATAAGTGATCATGACTCTCCACAATTTCTCTTCAAAAGTTTTGTCTTTTAGTTAATTCTCCTAAACCTAATTTATACTGTCAGAGAATATTTTAGGAGACCAGTTGTTCAGCAAGCACGCTACTTGTAGCTATTTCCTCAAACTTTTTTTTTACTTTTTATAGTCATTCTCAGAAATGTAATATTTCAAATTGTTTAATCGCAAGATTTCACAACTAAGGAAATTTAGAACCTGTCTGTCAACATGATATTTCGTGCCTGGTACTTGCATTAGAACTCAGAAAAAAAGTATCAGCCTGTCGTCTTTCGTGACACGCCCATTTTCCAGATACGGGGAAGGAAATTAACCCCGGTTCATTAGCCAGAATTGGATCCACGTGCCGATCTTTGTGATAAACACTGACAGGAAGGAATTGAATCAGGGCTGACGATAGTTCTTGACGGCCCTTTATTATGCATGATTAGGCACCCTGTGATTTTACAAGCAATTATAGCAGCAATTCTACTCTACTTTTTTCAGATTACAGCAAAAAACTGTTTTTCCATGAAAAGTTCTCAACCCAACTAAGACACCTTTTACCTCCCCAAATATGATGTTTCGTCATTTGATTAGATGTTTTGAAGCGTTTTACGTCAATATCCTTTCAGTATTTCTACGTATATGTGCTGGATACTCGTTTCCGAGTAAGGCTGTTTGCTAGAATGGCTGGATAATCTCTGATGAGACACCTTCTCAGGTACTTTCCTGTTTTTTCAGTGATTGATTGATTTCTTTTTTACGGATTATCAACACGTTATGTATTATTTAAAGCCGAAACATATTTTGGATTGAAAGAATAATTCTTTTTTTTTTTTTTGAGGGGAGTGAATATTGCATTAACTTTTTTTTTAAATTAAGAAGAATTTTTCTAGATACAAGATATTATTTAGCACATAGCTGAAGGAGAAGATATAGTTTCATAATTTTCTCAAGATTATCTGACCATAAGTGAATGTAATGATCTCGACCGGAATTCAAACTCTGCTCTTTGAGTTCTAATTTCAATCTGCTATAGATTACTTACACCACCCTCACATCCTTCTGTACTTTACAGTGAGGACTTGTGTGATTTATACTAGAATTATACTGTACGGTTCTTATTTACAGATTCTAGGAGAGAGGTAATAATAATCTGGCGAAATCATTAGTTGAACAAAACCATTAAACCCTTGAATATGAAGACATGTAACTTTGTGTTAAGACAAACATCGACGACTTTCGAAGAGTTTCACATATGTACATTGTGCATCAAAAATATTTTAGGGGAAGATTCCTCACGCGAAAATAAGGACAAAAGGCCATATAAATATATGTCCATATATCTTTCGTTTTTAGTTAACCGATAAAATGTAACCGCAACTTCTACTCCAACACGAAAATAAGGACAAAAGGCCATATAAATATATGTCCATATATCTTTCGTTTTTTAGTTAACCGATAAAATGTAACCGCAACTTCTACTCCAACAGTTTCTTTTCTCGCACTTCCCGACTGTGGAATTCTCTTCCGCATGACTGCTTCCCGACGGCTACAATCTCCAGGAGTTTAAATGTAAGGTCAATAGACACCTCTTAACAAACTAACTTCCATTCTTTCAAACACTCTTCCCACCCACCCAACTATCTATCACCCCACTTCTGACATTTCCTATATCTAACCATTCTTCCAATTTACCTCCCCCTATGTAGCCCCAAGCGCAATAGTGGCAGTGGAATGCCTTGCTTGGGGTGAAATGATTAAAAAAATTTTTAAAGAAAGTCAACGGTAGATGGTGCGATGTTGCTCTGTTGACTAGTTTACATTTGTCATTCATGTACAGTTGTGGTTAGACTGTCTTCAACGTCTAAGCTTTGTAGTAATGAATTAACCGAGAACTGTTCTGTTTAACAATGGCAGGACATTCATATCGTGAGGAGGTAGATATGATTTACATGGCCGCGTAATGGACTGGAAGCTGCTCGTCTGTATCAGATTGCGTTTCTAGACCAAAACTAGCCTCGTTATCCAACCTTTGCTAATGTTTATCGTCACATGATCTATGGCTCCATAAACTATGAATCGAGGAAGACCGAGATCCGCTCGTAGGACTGACTACGAAGAATATATTCTACAGGCTGTCGAATATGATCCAGGTATCAACACACATCAAGTGGCTCTAGCGTGTTGCAAATTTCAGAGTACCGCATGGAGGATATTGAAACGTGTTAAGGGTTTTTCGCATGATGATTACTCACCACGGGAGAAGTTTAGCCAATGCTTTATTCCAAAAATGCCAATCCGTTGTTTGTCACTTCAACCTTGTCAACATTTGGAAGACCTGTCGTGGCGGACTGACATAATCTCGCTGCTGACCTTGAGCGGGATCTACACTCTGTGGTGAACTGGGGCAAGAAGTGGCTTGTCAACTTCAATTCATCTAAGAACAAGCTGTTGTCTGTCAACCATTACAGGCAACCTCTCCTGCCTCCCATAAGCATGGACCAAGCGATTCTCCCGGAGAGTAATACACTACGCCTCCTCGGACTTACCCTGTCCTCAGACCTCAAATGGAACCACTATATTGAATCCATAGCAAAATCTACTGCTAAGAAGGTTGGGTTACTATGTCGATCCAGGATGTTTTTTCCACCTGAATCCATCCTGCATATATACAAGTCAACCATCCGTCCGTGCATGGAGTACTGATGCCATTTATGGTCAGGTGCCCCTGCCGTTCTCCTCAGTGTTCTTGACAGGCTCCAAAGGAGAGTCTGTAATGTGATAGGTACTGATCTGGCGGCTCGACTGCAGCCACTTCCCCACCGTCGAAATGTGGCCTCCCTTTGTCTGTTCTATAAATACTTTCATGGCTTCTGCTCAGACGAACTTAAGTCACTGATGCCTCCTCAACAGGTGTTTACTCGTGCAACCAGACTGGCAACTGGGTCCCACCCATTCACAGTCAGGTTAGCCAAATGCAAACGACAATTCTACTCCTGCAGCTTCTTCTCTCGCACTTCCCGCCTGTGGAACTCGCTCCCGTATTCTTGCTTTCCTGACGGCTACAACCTCCAGAAATTTAAATGCAAAGTCAATACTCATTTACTAACCACTGGACTCTAGCTCTCTCCCCACCCCTGTATAACCTTCCCTTTCTCTCCATCTATGTATCTGTCATCGCACCTGCTTTCTCAGCTTTCTATTGTTCGTTTCTAACTAGTTTGTACTCCTCACTCGTTTCTAATTAATCTTTTTACATTTATGTAGCCCCCTGCATATCAGTGGCGTTTCTGCCTTGCTCGGAGTGAAATGATTTAAAAAAAAAAGGTAGTATAACAAATTTACACATTTGATGTGAGAAAAAGACTGTAACTTTTAAAGTTGATTGTATTTTTCCTTTCTGAAAGTCCCAAGTATTTTCAATCTCCTTCTGAGATCATCTTAAGGGGTGCAGTAGCAGTAACAAAAGATAAACACAAAACTGTTTTGCGCTATATTGCCAAAGTATTTAAAAGTATTTTTATCCATCCTTATATATATGTTTTTGCCTATGTTCGTAATGAGTGTAAAAGAATCCTAAATGATGCTACGCTGTTGTTTGCGGCAAGAATGAAGCAGCGTATAGCATTCCGAAATTTCGGCTCCAAAGACTACTAGAGGCTCTGTAAATTGCGTTAAACAGCAGGAAACCCTCAATTCCTCCTTTAATCAATAAATTTGAGATTCCCGCATCTTCAGACGACAAGACCGAATACTTTACTCGTAGATTCTCTACAAACTCAACATTTGATTCGTATGGAATATCCGCACGCGACTTCCCACCGAGAATTGCGGCTCAACTGAGTGGCATTTATATTACCCACGCGCTGGTCTCAAAGCTTGACTCTCATAAAGCGAGCAGAGATAAACAGAATCCCAATAATCGCCCTGAAGAAGTGTACCCCCTGAACTTTCCCTTGCTCTCTCGAAACTCTCTGCTTCTGCTGGAAGTCTTCCGCGGTGGTTCCTGTATTTAAGAAATCTGGGGAATCCGCAGACCTCGCTAATTATCGCCCTGTCAGCCTCTTACCGACTTTTGGGCAAAGTGTTCGGGGCTATTATCAAAGCTGAAGTGGTTCAACATCTCAGATCCCACAGCTTCTTTTTCGACACACAGTATAGCTTCCGCTTCACCAGGTCTACTACTGATATGTTAACGACTACAACAGAATACATATACCAGGCTCTCGATAAGAACGGCAAAGATATCTTCAAAGCATTTGCCCTAGATATCTTCAAAGCATTTGACAGTGTCTAGTACACTGGTTTTCTGTACAAACTAAAGAGCTATAGTATCACCAGGCGCTTGTTTGATCTAATCAAGTCGTTTCTTTCAAATCGCATAATGTAGGTAGTATTGAACAGACATGCTTCCAGATCCTATCATATAGGTCTCCCTTTAGTGCTCTATTCTAGATCCTACGATTTTTTTGATCTTCATCAAGGATCTCCCTAATGTAATCAAATCCCAATTAGCCATCTGGGCTGACGATACCAGCAATTACTCCCACCTCGATAAGAAATCTGCCGAGAACGACAAAGCAAATCTCGCTGCTAATCTTGAAAAGGACCTCTAATCTGTGGTGAACTGGGGGAAAAATGGCCCGTAAATTTCATTGCTTCCAAAACGAAGCTGCTATTTTTTAATCATCATAGACAGTTTCTACTACCCACCCCATGGTTCAGGCTAGTCTTCCTGAGAGTGAATAACTGCGACCCCTCGGCCTAACTCTCTCAACCGACCTCAATTGGAATGACTAAATTGAATCAATAGCTGCATTTGCAGCTAGTAATGTTAGTTCACTGTGTAGAACCAGGAAGTTTTTCTCGTCTGAATCCATCTTGCACGTGTACTAATCTATCACCCTCCCGTGCATTGAATACTGCTGTCACATCTGGTCGGGTGCCTCTGCAATTTATCTTGGGGTTCTCGACAAAATTCAAAGGAGAATCTGCAATGTAATTGAGCCCAACGTTTTACTCATATCCAGCAACATTTTCACCGACGTAATGTGACTTCCCTCTCTCTCTTCTATAAATACTTTCTTGGTTTCTGAGTGACCTCACTGTATGAATTTACTCGAGCTACTAGACTAACAACTAGGTACCACTCTTTTACAGTGAAAACAATCAAATGTAACCAAAATTTCTACTCTATCAGCTTCTTTTCTCGCACTTTCCGTCTGTGGATCTCCCTTCCATATACCTACTTACCTGACAGCTACAATTTCCAAGAATTTAAATGTTATGTCATTTACTATCTCTTATCTCCTTGTCTCGCATTCTTTTCCCGACAACTCTTGTGGATCTTGTTAGTCTCCCTTTCTACTCTGCTCTCACGCACTTTTTACACTTGTGTTCCCATCCTTCTCTTACCCATTCTCCAAAACCCACTGTGACCTGTTACTCTTTCAGTTCACTCACCTCTTATGTAACCTCATGTGCCCCTCTGTGTGTGTGTGTGTGCGCACGCGCGTTTGTGAGTGTGTGTATGTGTGTGTGTGTATGTGTGTGTGTATGTGTTGGTTATGCTATATACTTTTTTTCTATTATTCGCGATGTAGCTTACTGAAACCTTCATCTTGATTTGTATGAATGTAAATTTTAGAAAATATCAAAAGCTCGAATTTATAAGAAGGATTTCAAAATCGAGCAAACATGGCCCCCCCAACTTAGAAAAAGGACGTAACAAACTTTCTATACTCATTTGGGTTTGTATTGCATTCACCATTTTTATTAAGTATCAAAAGCTAGAATTTACAATGTTCTTTAAAAAAAAGTAGATAACCTCTCCCAATCTTTCTATCTTCGTCTGGATTTGTATTTTATTGACCCATTTTAGCAAATTTAAGGATAGAGTTTAAAATGCTGACTTTGAAAACAACCACGTAGCCCCTCCTACACTGCAATTTGAAAGTAATACAATCTTTTTACCGCTTTTAACTTTGTGTTGTAATGCTAGGATGAAAGTGATATTAGAAATCAATATTTCAAAAGCTGATTTTCAAAGCAGGTAACTCGGCTTTCCGAATACTGAGCAGATTTCAAATCTGGCTTTGTATTGAAAAAATATTGAAAAAAGTATGAAAAATTCTAAAATCCAAAACTTTGTACGCTAGTTTTCTAAACTCACTCTACATACTTGAAAAACTGACGTAACACAATCTTCTTAAATGCATCCCTTCCGTCAGGTCTTATACAATACGTAATCAAGCTTAGTAGATATCATTTCTTTGCACAGACACAAAGGCACTCGTTAACACCTGTGCGCTGTTGTGATGACACGTTGGCGCTTACTTCAATTAAATCGGGTCTTTGATTCTTCGGCATTTTAGCATTTGAAAAGATCTAAAATCCTTCAGCCGTCAGTCTTTGCTTTTCTTTGCTTTGAGGGCGGCGGTAAGGGGCGCCGTCATTTTTTTCCTTTCTATTTTTAATTTCTTTTTCTAATTATAAACGTCTGTCTAATGTTTTGGGGCCAGAAGACAAAAGGCGTTGCTGAAAGTCGAAGACAAAAGGAAAAAAAAATAGATGGAGAGAATTTGAAACGAAGTTTCATTAAACACGAACATTCTTTTCCTTCGAATCATATAGTTACTGCAGATTTTAGAAACATAATTGTAATGGACCGAATATGTGTACAACGATGAGTTTTTGGAGTGGACGGAAACTTAAATGAAACTCTTATTTAATATCAAGAAAGATAGCTGAAGTTCCTGGGACGTGTAATTATAAAGATGGGCTTGGAGAATCTGACACTCACAGGTTAGATAAAAGAGAAAGAAAAAGGGAGAGGGGAAATCAGCGCGTAATATACTTTATGGTCTTAAGCAAATGGATGGCGGAGTGGGGTTTGGGTGGTGTAACAGGAGAATGCGTGATAAGAATCACGATGGATAAGGAGATGTGGAGGGCTTTGATCGCCTACGTTCTGAAGAGACACGACACATAGAAAAAGAAGAATAGTAATGGTAATATTATTTATTTCCTCATGTGAAAAATTTCAGTATTTATTGACCGATCAGTCAACCCGAGCTTTTCTTCATTTCCTCACCAAAATACAGCATCTGTAATAATAACTGTTTCTTTATAAAGAAACAGCCGTGAATCATTGGCTGAGCAAACAGCGCTGCTTTTGGTTGAAATTTCTGAAAGAATTTTTTAATTCAGAAAACTATTTTCTTGGATCTACTGTTATTACTCTTTTCAGAGTTGATGGGGGTTTCTTACAAACTTTTTGGTGAATGCGATACAAAGACAAAGTATTGTGAAACGTCAACATCTTGTCTATTACATTATTCCCCCATTGAGATACATGCATTATCCACTTTATTTGTTTTTGTTAAAGATCAAATAAACAGATAAGAGTTTTATCTATTTGATAATAACCTAACTTGTCACCCTAACAAAACGATTAGTTTTTCATTAATACAGCGTAATTTCTTTAGGATGTGCGTTGTGGTGCATTGGATATCGGCACGGAACGAGAAATCGGGGAGCCGAGTTCAAATTCCAGATGAATTCATTGCATTCACTTCCACGCAAATACCCTTGGGAAAGGTATTAATCCGTCTATTCCTTCCAGTTATGGGTTAAATAACAAGACAGATTGGATTCTATAGCCTTGGTCGGCAACCAATCTACCGCAGAAAGCTAATGGCAACCTACTGCGGGATAATCTTCTGCCCAGTCAGTCATATCTCTTTTGAGACATGATCGCCCAAGCGTGTATCACGTATGGCACTTAACTGACTGACTGAATTTCTTTAGTATTACTATTGGATATTTATTTTCTGGTAAATAAAAAAGAATTATCAAATTTTTTAAAATCATTTCACCCCAAGCAAGACAGGACCGCCACTAATGCACAGGTGGTAACACTGAGAGAAAAAAACTGGGTGTATTGAAGAAAGGATAAAAGATGAACGGGATTCAAGAATATAAAAGATGGCATTAGGTTGTATCAAAAGTTTTGGAGATTATAGCTATCAGAGAAGCAAATAAGCGGAAAAAATTTCCACAAGTGTAAAGTGCGAGAAAAGAAACTATTAGAGTAGAAGAGGAGGTTAAATTTAACCTTTTCAAGGGTAAAAGAGTGGGACCTAGAGGCCAGTCTAGAATCACGCTTAAAATTATGTGGGCGGGGCACCAGGGAAAAATGTTCATCAGAGTAGTTGCCATGAAAATATTTGTAGAAAAGACAAAGAGAAGCCACGGCGCGTCGGGGAGAAAGTGACTGAAGTTAAGATGCCAAGTGAGGACCGATTACATTGCAGATCCTACTTTGGATTTCTTCAAGAAAAAAACTGAAAAAGACTTGTGAAATGGTATCTTTATTTTCATTACTATTTCGTGTATTTTAGAAGCAAATTGACGCTACATGATGTTTACGAAAGACGTGAATGATTAGTTTACAAATGAGAATAATTTTCTGTTGAGTTGCAATAACAAGCAAATGAAATTAAGATGGAAGGTCAATGAATAAATATTAATAGCAATTAACAAAGAATTTTATAGATTATCATATCTAATATCATATAATGACATCCATAACCAACTAAGGTCGTAGGGGCACCACATGTTCAGCGGCTATAGCAGCCGTGGTGTGTCTAGGGTAAGATAGTTTGACAAGACTCATTTGAATTTAGAGTTCTCCTTCTCTGACATTGGTTTCTACTTCATGGCAACAGCGCCCAGTTAGCCCTGCTATTTTGATTATAGCTGAGGAGAGAAGATACTTATACTTATTTCATCTCAAGCAATGGCAGTCAGTTACGTGCCATACGTGAAACACGCTTGAGCGATCATGTCTCGAAAGAGACATGACTGACTGGGCAGAAGATTATCCCACAGTAGGTGGCCATTGCTTTCTGCGGTAGATTGGTTGCCAGCCAAGGCTATAGTACCCAATCTGTCCTGTTATTTAACCCATAACTGGAAGGAATAGACGGATTAATACCTTTCCCAAGGGTATTTGCGCGGAAGTGAATGCAATGAATTCAACTGGAATTTGAACTCGGCTCCCCGATTTCTCGTTCCGAGCTGATATCCAATGCACCACAAGCAAAGTAGTAAAGTCAATAAGATGCAGGAGATCTTCTTCTTTGTGTCGTCTCCCCTCAGGATGTAGAATACCATGACCTTCCACATCTCCCTGTCCATTGTAGCCCTTAACAACCTTTCCCTTGTTACTCTTCTTAAACCCTGCTCCGCCAGTAATTTGCACAAGCCTATCAAGTATGTCATGCGTTGCTTTTCCCTGTCTCCCTTTTTTACCCTATCTATTCTGTGAGTATCAGATTCTCTAAGCCTACCTTTCTCATTACACTTCCCAGAAACTTCAACTGTCCTTTCCTAATGTTAAGTATAAGTTTCCTTTTTGTTTCCATCCTCTCCAAACCTCATCGTTGCTAACCTGTTCGGTCTATGGTATCCTCATCATCCTTCTGTAGAATCATATTTTGGTTGCTTCAAGTCTTTTCTTTTATTTTCGAGGAGACGGTTCAGTATTCGCTCCAATATTGAATCACATAACAATCCAGTACTCTTTTCTTTGTTTTTAACGAAATTCTCCTGTCTCTAAATACTTAATTGAGTTTTTCAGAATGCATTCTTAGCCATGTCAATACACCTTCGGATTTCAGTGCCACACTTTCCGTCCTCTTTTAGGCCAATTCCCAGGTATTTAAACTGCTGTCCTCACTTATAAGTTCTACCAGTTCTTTGTTGCGTACGTTGTAAATTATTATTCTTTTTGTGCCGTGTCTCTTCAGGACGTAGGCGATCATTGCTCTCCGCATCTTCCTGTCCCTTATAGAACTTAATATATTTGGTTATGTTATTTCTTTCAAACTCTGCTCTATAATCTATTTGTTTAAGCCCATCTCTCTCTTTCCTTCTATCCTCCCTGTGAGTATCAGGTTCTCTCAGCCCTCCTTCCTCATAACATATCAGAGAAACTTTAATTTTCTCTTACTGATGCTAATTATACGTGTACTTTTTGTTCCCATTCTCTTCAAAACCTCGCTGTAGCTCAAATCGTCGGTCCATGATATCATCAGCATCCTTCTATAGAACCACATTTCTGTTGCTTCGAGACTCTCCTTCATCTTTGAGGAGACTGTCCACCATTCGCTGTCATATAGGAGGACAGATATCAGATGTCCCTTACTCATTACTTTGTTTCAAACAAAATTTTCCCGTCTCTCAATTATTCTTCTTCTTCTATGTGCCCTGTCCCATCAGGACGTAGGCGATCATGGTTCTCCACGTCTCCCTATCCCTTGTGCCTACCATGTGTATGGGAAGATATACAGTTTAACATATACAGAAAGGAATGAAAAACATTAATATGCTAGATAATTATTGCTATTATTATGTCATTTTTCATCATATTTCGATTTCTGCTATGGTCGCACTAACAACCAAGTCTGCGGGAAGACCTAAGGCAGGTTGTGGCGTGCTGTTATGGCTCTATTTCATGTTTTTCTATCTCCCATATCATCCCCAGCATTACATAGATAAAGTTTTCCTTAGTGTGTGGGCTGTACTTAATAAGACAATTTTTTGTATATCTCTTAAGCTGGGGTTTCCAGGGATTCTTTCAATGTGTTGTTTTGTTCCATTTTTTATCATTCCAAGTGCACCTACTATCACTGGCACAACTCTTGTTTTCAATTCCCACATTTTTTCTATTTCAATTTCCAATTATTATTATTATGTCATTTTTCATCATATTTCGATTTCTGCTTTGGTCTCACTACCAACCAAGTCTGCGGGGAGACCTAAGGCAGGTAGTGGCGTGTTGTTATGACTCCATTTCATGTTTTTCTATCTTCCCTATCATCCCCAGCATTACATAGATAAAGTTTTCCTTAGTGTGTGGGCTGTACTTAATAAGACAATTTTTTGTATATCTCTTAAGCTGGGGTTTCCAGGGATTCTTTCAATGTGTTGTTTTGTTCCATTTTTTATCATTCCAAGTGCACCTACTATCACTGGCACAACTCTTGTTTTCAATTTCCACATTTTTTCTATTTCAATTTCCAGGTCTTTATATTTTGACAGTTTTTCAAATTCCTTGATTGCTATGTTACAATCCGCTGGACAAGCCATATCAATTAATAGACAAGTTTTCTCCTTCTGGTTTTTAACAATAATGTCTGGCCTGTTTGCTTTAATTTTTCTGTCTGTGTAGATGGTGTAATCCCATAGAATGGTTACATCTTCTATTTCTGTAACCGGTGCTGGGTGATGTTCATACCAGTGTTTGTCTACAGCTTTTCCATAATGTTTGCATATTGCCCAATGTAAATATTGCCCAACTCTATCGTGGCGATTTTTATATTCATTTGGGGCAAGCACAGAACAGCCTGAGATTAGGTGGTCTATTGTTTCTTGGTGTTTATCACAAAACCTGCATTTTGGATCCATATTATTATGCATAATATTTGCCTGAAAGTTTCTCGTGAAAAGACTTTGGTCTTGTGCTGCAAGTATAAATCCTTCAGTTTCAGACTTTAATCCAGATGCACGTAACCATCGATGAGTATTAACTTTGTCAACATTGGATTTATTGGCACGTACTGGATATTGGCCATGCAGAGGTTTGTCTTGCCAGCGCTGTTTCATCTTTTCAAGAGCTTTATCTTTGGCTTTCATTTTCATATTTTTTGCCGCAATAGTTGGTTCTTGGCTTCTGTTTTGCTTTTCTACAGAATCTACTAACTGTAAATCTTGTTTGTATTTATTATTATTATTATTATTATTATTATTATTATTATTATTAAAAGACAAAATAATGCTTTGCATATTAGGATTCAGATACAGAGTCGAATTATTAGCGCTATCTTGAAATTTCTTGCCTGATCAATGTGAATCGATGAGAAAAGAATGATTGAAGCTGCCAAATGATGAGGCTTAAACAGCAACTTTTCTCTAAACATATTTAAGTAATTTCTGTAGGAATTAAAACACTAGAAACAGCTACTGTGGTCTGTCAATGATAGCATCATATTAATTGCAACGGCGTTGGAAAAGAAACAACAAAACGAATACATGTGATTTAAACGACAAGAGCGCGTCTATTATTAAAAATAAATTAATGGTCAAAAAAAAAAATCTACGAAATTGCGAAATGCCTTGTGCTTTACTGAAAATAAATCAATGGCATCATTAATGATCAAATGCTCACTTTGTTGCGAAAAATGTGATTAGAATAAAATGCCAAAAAAATTGCTAAATGATAGTTGCTCCCATTAGCTGGTAACTTATGATTGAATGAATAAATACGAATCTTTTATGTTGGTCATGTGATCTCAACTAAAAATGCTTAAGCAACAGACATTCTGAAATTTGTTCAGACAATCCGACATTTTCTTTTGTCTTTAAACATATTTTATCATTTGGAAATACGATTTAGTTGGTCGATATTGTTTAGCGGTTTATGTAATGATGGAATCTAAATCAAATTTTATGGTTTCAAATAAATATATTCTGAACGCAATTTTATGCCTTCAACTTCAGATAAAATACATTGTTGGTATTTTTGTAATAAAATTGCTGGTAATTTTACTATAAATATGTCAGTCAGTTAATACGTGCCAGACGTGATACACTCTTGGGCGATCATGTCCTGAAATTGCTGCTATATCTGGTCGGGTGCCTCTGCTGCTCTCCTTCAGCTTCTTGACAAAATACAAAGGAGGATCTGTAACGTGGTTGATACTGACTTGGCAGACCGGCTTCAACCACTCTCTCACCGGCGTGATGTGGCTTCCCTGTGCCTCTTCTACAAGTACTTTCATGGCTTCTGCTCCGGTGAGCTTAGATCACTGGTGCCGCCTAAGCACGAATTTACACGAGATACTAGATTAGCAACTAGGTCCCACCCTTTTACAGTTAAACAAATAAGATGTAACCGTAAATTCTACTCCAACAGCTTCTTTTCTCGCGCTTCCCGCCTGTGGAACTCCCTTCCACAAGTCTGCTTTCCCAACAGCTACAATCTCCAGGTGTTTAAATGTAGGGTCAATAGACACTTCCTATCACACTAACTCCCAATTATTTTCAGAACACTCTCATCTACCCATTCTCTGTATCCTTACCCGCCTATCAGCCACCCTCTGACATTTCCTATATTTAATCATCCTTTCTCCACTCTACGTAGCCCCCTGCGCAGTAGTGGCAGTGACATGCCTTGCTCGGGGTGAAACGCTTATAAAAAAAAAAAGACATGACCGACTGGGCACAAGATTTTCCAAGAGTAGGCTGCCATTACTTTTGTGGTAGACTGGTTGCCAACCAAGGCTATAAAACCAAATTTCCTGTTATTTGACCCATAGCTGGAGAGAAGAAACGGATTAATATCTTTCCCATAGGTGCTTGCGTGCACCACAACACCTATCCATAAATGTGTAGCGTTAGTAATTTTTGTTATATAAAGAATTATTGTTGGTATTTTTTACAATAAAATGTATTTTTATATTTTCATAGGGATATTGTTTTCGTTTGGGTGTTCATTATTTGTCGATACAGATGTTAGGCCCTAACAGATGCTAAAACTCCAGATCAGGGTAGGCCTGGGAAAAAAGCGCTTCATAAGTGATTACCTGCTCCTCAAAATCTCTCTATTTTAGGCATTGCTGCTTTACTGTCATACCCAGAACAAGAAATATGATTAACGCCAGAAAAAAGTTATTGAAATGTATTAATATTAATTATATATATATATGAAATTAGTTGCTTGAACATTATTTTTGGTCGATACTCGTATTTAAGTAGATATTCTGTTTATATCTACCGGCATGATTATTTACGACAAATTTTTGTTAAGAAAATGCGTGTCATTCGGTAGGATTTGAACCTGCGACCCCTATCAACAAAGGGAAATCCACTATATGATCCGGCACGTCTTGTTGGTTACTAATATAACAGTGTTCGATGTATAATGACAGAACTAAAATTTATACTCATAATAAATATACATTTCTTCTTCTTCGTTATATATATATATATATATATATATATATATATAAAATAGAGGGGAGAAAACTCAGCAATTAAACAATTATAAATCCAGGATTTATTTTGACAGTTGTAAAAATTACAATATTGTGAGAATAGCATAGTCTCTAACTTTTCTGGCACAGTCTACATATTTTACCACCGTTGTAAGGCTTGGCTGTTTTTACTATACTCCACATTATGTCTAAGTCTTTTCCATATTTTGATCTCAATTTCCACACGTGGCTAGCTAATTCTGTACAGTTTTTAAAGTTTTCTATTTTGAATGTAGACTTGTGATTGAACCACCTGGTCTTAAAGGTGTCTTTGGTTGATCCAAAATATATTTTATTTTCGCCAATTAAGTCATGTACTTTTGCCTTGTAAATAACTTCTTTTTTTGCAAAGTCCTTGAAGTGGACGTTTAAATGATGAAACCAAAAAAGTTCTTCCATTTTTTTACGTCGTGTGGGAAGAAACGGTCATTGATACGCAAATGAGTGCGTCGCGTGGCAGAATAAAAGTTGTTTGGGAATTGCTCTTGACCAATATAGGTGCGTTGCGCACGTACATCTGTGATAGCATCAGCAGTTACGAGGAACATGGCGGTGTCGAAGTAATTCGTTCGAGTTTGTCTGCTTTATGATTATTTTAAAGATGAGTTTGTTCTCAGCTGCATCAAGTTTCTGAATACGTCAAGACTTTAGGGATAATACTCTGAGTGACCGCCCTGCTAGATCTATCTTTTGTGATGAACCCCGTATGCCACAGGTTCTGGATGTGGAGACCCTGAGGACAATAGTCAAACTTGTAGTGAAATTGCTGAACTCGTCTACGGTATCTGATGAACTAGACTTTACCTGCACCGCATTGGGAAGACATACAAATTGAACAAGTCGGAGGCTAATAAGCAACAAGTAACGACAGCCTGTTTCACGTTGCTTTCTCGGAACGCTACTTACTCATACTTGATCGAGTGCTCACTAGTGACGAAACGTATGTCTTGTATGACACTTCTAAGCATGCCAGACATTGATTGTTACTATAGTACCCTGTACCACCCACCACAAGGCCACTTCTACACACACGCAGGATTATGCTCTGTATCTGGTGCACTTGTCGACTATGAGGTGCTACCAACGAGTTAAACCATCACGGCCGACCAGTACTTGTAACAGTTGGAACGTGTAAAATAGGCACTGAAGTAGGAGCCAGCATTAGGACATCGCATGGGAGTACTGTTCCTCCATAACAATACCAGGTTTCATGCGGCGCAGGTGACCAGGAATACCATATGGAGACTTGGCTGGGTGAAATTGCCATCCACCTTACTCTTGATCTTGCGCAAACAGATTTCCACCTCTTTCATTTGCCTTCGTGACAAAGTTTTCTCAAATGATGCAGATTTGCGACCGATACTCACAGACATCTTTGCATTCAAGATGTTAACGCACATTTTCTTATTCCGAATTTTTCTTCCATCAATAAAAAATTATAAAATACTCTCTACAGGTTTGTATATATTTGTGATAAATATTTGTATAAAGGCTAAACTTGCTGGCACATGCAATGAGGAAGGAGGGCTTGGAGAACCTGATACTGACAGGCCAGAGAGAGGGAAGGAGAGACAGAGGAAAACAGCGTTTAACGTTCTTGACTGGCCGGAGCGGGTGGAGGACAGAACGGTGGTTACGTGGTGCAAAAGAGGAAAGTGAGCCACCACGGATAGGAACTCAGTCTTTTTACTTTTATGTAGCCCCCTAATCATTTTACTCTTATGTAGCCCCTAATCTTTTTACTTTTATGTAGCCCCCTAATCCTTTTACTCTTATGTAGCCCCCTAATCCTTTTACTCTTATGTAGCCCCCTAATCATTTTACTTTTATGTAGCCCCTAATCTTTTTACTTTTATGTAGCCCCCTAATCCTTTTACTCTTATGTAGCCCCCTAATCCTTTTACTCTTATGTAGCCCCCTAATCCTTTTACTCTTATGTAGCCCCCTAATCTTTTTATTTTTATGTAGCCCCTAAACTAGCTACAAACTAAATTTAAATTTCGAAAAATTGAAGTTAACATCGCATTAGAAACTTTACGGTAGAACAGAAGCTTCAACAGAAATAATGCTACAATAGGAATATTGCAGTAGACCGCATAGTACAAGTCAAACATTGTAGTATACCTCAGATTAGAATAGCAAATATTGTGGTAGACCGCATACTTCAATAGAAATCTTTTCGTAGACCGCATACTACAAAAGAAACATGTTGTATAGCACACACTAAAATAAAAAAAAATATTGTGGTAAGCCGCTTACTATAATTGCACTATAGTTTGCATTAGAAATCTTTTATTAAAAAAAAATACTCAAAATGACCTAAAAAGTTCATTTTGAAATAATTTTACGTAATTAATACCGAGCAAATTTTGAAACTAATAGTTCCATTCCAAATTTTGTAGAAACATTGGCGCGCACAGCATAATTCCAGAACGAACCCGACACTAGGTGAGTGATCAAATAACGGGTGCTAGAAAAAGAGAGGGAAAATTAAGAATCTGTGAAAAGGTGGGAAGTGATATTTACATATCAGGTAATTTGCCCAGTGGTTGGTGCACAGAGCAGCAAATTCAAATTAAAATGTTTAAAAAATATTTTTTCTGAAATTTTTCCAAATGTTTTCGATCTGCGGTCGGTCATTTGAATTCGAGAATGCAAACCCTATTGAGTAGAAACACCTGTCACGCATACCCACACGTCCACACACACGAACATACGCATATTTAGATATCTGTTAAAAAAAACACGTTCTGATTATCATTTAAGCCATGAAACCGCCAAGCAATATGAACTGTCGACGTCCACGGAGTTTATATGTACACACGCTGGACTCTCGAAATTGAGCACTATCTGCTATAAATATGACAATTACGAATCCTGTAACCATTTAGTAAGAGTACAACATGTATAGCAGTTACAGCGTGATGGAGTCTGACCTTCTCCAGGCCTGTTTCGAATTCAGAGTTTTCCTTCTCTTAAACTTGTTGACAAGAATATAGGCTCAGTCTCTCCTGTAGGGAAGAAGATGGATTCTCACCATTCCAAACGGTATTTATGCGTAAATGAATGTAACGATCTCGATCGAAATCCGAACTTGGCCCATTCTGAACCGCTGTTTCATTACCACACATCCACCCTTTATTTTTAATCAATATTTGCATATTACTGGATAGACACATCCAGGCCAATAAGTCTGCAATCTAAAACTTCAAAATTAAAAAAAAAGCATATATATTTTTAGGGAAGAAGTGTTTATTAAAACAAGATTGATTAAACTTAATATCTGCTTTTAGTAATAACTAGCAGTATAGCCCAGCGTTGCTCGGGTATAATGAAAGCTTTAAAATTAATCCATAGTCCTGGAGCTCAGACTCAGCCTAAAGAATATTTGTGTGAAGTTTAGTGAGAATCGGATAAAAATTGTAGATTTGTATAAAGGACATACCTACAGATAAACAGACACACACACACAAACATCTTGCCTTTTATATATATATATTATCGATTTTCTGCACTACTGTAAGAACTGCAACCTTGAAACTTCTGAATATCGTTTCTTATGTCTATGAGTGTATCAAATTTGATTAAAATCAGACCACTCCTTCTATAACCCGATTTTTTCGATTATCGATTTTCGATATTTATCGGGGGTACCTCGACACAAAACCTAGCTAAGAACACACGCAGACGCTTATAGTAAAACTGTGTAAATTTTCAAGAAAATCGGTTCAGCCGTTTCGGAGTCTATAGTTAACGGATACACACAGAGAGGAAAAGTTCCATTTATAAATAAGTTTAGATATAAATTCAGCTGTAAACCGAGGGAGGTCTTCAGTTCGCTATTCTTTCTTAATGCGTACAATGTAAGGTATGAATGTAAGCTCTGAAGAATTTAGATTAGCTCTCCTTATCATGAAAAATCCTTCACATCATTAAATCTCTTTAACTGTTATCGCAAATTTTGGCAAACGCTACCGCCACACCTTCAGCTTATATCTAGACCACCCCAACAATTGGATCAGGTAGTTGGTCAAATTTTTGATAGCGATGTTTCTTGGCCGACCGCAGGTTAGCCGTTTGGTTGGTTGATTTTCTTTAGTAGCATATCAATAGCTGTATGGCTTATTTAATTCTGAAATCTAAATATTTTGAACACAATTTTATGGCTTCAACAACGGATAAAATGTATTGTTGGTCATTTTGCAATAAAATGTATTGTTGGTAATTCTATAAAATATATTACTGATAATTTTACTATCTAAATTTATTTATAAATGGAACTTTGTCTGTGTGTGTGTGTGTCTGTGTATGTGTATGTCCGTTACCTACAGACTCCGAAACGACTGAACTGATTTTCTTGAAAATTTACACAGTTGTACTATAAGCGTCTGCGAGTGTTCTTAGCTAGGTTTTTGTGTCGAGGTACCCCCGATAAATATCGAAAATCGATAATCGAAAAAATCGGGTTATAGAAAGAGTGGTCCGATTAGAATCAAATATGATACACTCATAGACAAAGACATAAGAAACGATATTCAGAAATTTCAAGGTTGTAGTTCTTACAATAGTGCAGAAAATAGATAATATATATATATTTAAATCGATACCAGGAAATCAAAATTTGACTTACATCCATTCATTTTTCTTTCAGTCTACGGTTTCGCTTTAACTGGAAACAACTATTGCTTTTTAGTCTTTCATGCCAACGTCCAAAGAATCTGAGCTCCAGGACCATGGATTAGTTTTAAAGCTTTCTTTACACCCGAGCAACGCCGGGATATCCTGCTAGTAAATATATATTGTTGGTAATTTGTTTATATATAAAAATGTTATTTGTCTACAAACTTGGTTCGTTTTGTTTTACGATATATAAACCTCAATGGGTTTTAATTTAATGCCGACAAGATTTTTACAATAGATTCGTATGAACAGAAAACGTATTCTTTGTCAGAAATCAGTTTCTAAATTAGGTTTCATTGACGTATTTTTGTAGAGTGGCTTTTGTCGATTCAGGTGTACTACTGGTATATAATTTTTTTTGTATTGTTTGGAATATTTTTCTTCATAAATATATTGCTGGTAATATTTCTTTGTGGTCCAGTGGATATCGGCTCGGAACGAGAAATCGGGAAGCCGAGTTCGAATTCCAGTTAAATTCATTGCCTTCGCTTACGCGCAAATACCTTTGGGAAAGGGATTAATCCGTCTATTCCTTCCAGTTATGGGTTAAATAACAGGACAGATTGGGTTCTATAGCCTTGGCTGGCAACCAGTCTACTGCAGAAAGCAAGGGCAACCTACTGCGGGATAATTTTCTGCCCAGTCAGTCATGTCTCTTTCGAGACATGATCGCCCAAGCGTGTTTCACGTATGGCACTTAACTGACTGAATATTTCTTTTCTCCAAAAATGTATTGCTGGAAATATTTTCTTCTCCCAAAAAGTATTGTTGAAATTTTCACTATAAACGTCTATTTTTAAACTTTCATAATGTTTTGACCTCAGTTTAGTGATTAACTATTTGCCTATCGTTGGAACCCTAACAGGTGCTACCACTCCGGGTCAGGGTGGATCTTTGAACAACAGCAATTATGAGGTGGCTTCATGCTGGTCAAATTTTCCCAATTAGAGACCGGATGTAGTTTATCGTTATAACCGGAAGGCTAAAAATCTTTTTAAAATAAAATATACATCTGTAACACGTTATTATTGAAAAATTTGCAAATCTAAAGTTAGATCAATCTGATTTGAAACAACTATTACTTGTCTATAGCATGAAATTTGAAATAAAAGTATTTCTTAAACACAGAGTTCATGTATTTTTGAAGTGTGAAGTGGTTGATGACAGCAAGATGTGGTGATAGTGTTAGTATGGTGGACCAGAATTCACAGAATTGTCAAATCTTTTGTTACAGGAAGAAACCGAGAAACACGTGGCCTTTTAATGTCACACACGAAATATCATACTTTAGAAACATCCTACCTACACAGATAAAAAAAATTTAAAATTATTTAAAATATCTGTTGGCTGGAAGATTTGTATTAAGCTTTTCAATTTTCGATTAGTAAATACAGACTTCACTTAATAACTTAATACCCTAACCGCACGTAATTATAAGGATTTGAAGAATTTTAAGTGATTATTCAAACTTTATAAATTAATGAAAACAATTCTTGTGAAAATTCATAATTCATCAATTTTTTTTTATTTCGACTATAATGTCCTTATATATATATATATATATATATGAGCTGTGATACAGCGAAACAGATCTGTCTGCGGATGACTATATATATATATATATATATATATATATATATATATATATATATTGAAAAGCAATTATAACTTCATTTAACTAAATAATTTATTTGCAATTTTTATTCTAGTATTCGAAGCAAATCTTTGGAAAAAATGCTAACTGCTTGATAAAATATAAAATATGATTTACATTCCGCAAGGAGGCCTGCATTTAACTAATAAAACAAAATTTCGAAAAAGAGTTTATCTTCTTGAAATTTCATGTGGCGGGAGGGTAACATATATATATATATATATATATATATATATATATATATATATATATACCAAGTTTTAAACAAATAATTTCACAAATAATTTCCTTCATTTGTAAATATATCCTGAAAGTTTCATTAAAATCCAACAATTATTTAATTTTTGTGTTTTTCACCGGAAAAAAGGAGTTTTGTAATATTACATTATCCATAATAAAGTCTGGTAAAATTTGATACCCGCTGAAGAAAAAAAAATTACTCACATTTCGAACGTGTTAGAAAGGATTAAACATTTTTTAAAAATAATTTAAAATACTTTGGTCTTTCTACTTAATAATAACAGAGACATTTTGACGGAAAGATTTTGCTTTTATAAGTTTGGAGCCTTTTTCTTCAAGATATGCTGTTTTTTTCGGTGTATTAGTCGAGGTAATTAACCATACATGTTTGAAGTATTTAGTATTTACTAATCCCGCATGCTATTTTTTTTTTTATGATTGATTGAGTATTATTGACGTCATGGTTTTCATTCCAATTCTCGATCATTCTTTCTGTTTTAGAAAAGTTTATTTTGAGTTTATGGAACTATCAAGAAAGCATTCTGCTATTTTCATTTTGACTATTATTATAGGCTCTGCGTTTCTAATACGTGTAGGGTCTTTTTCAGGTCTCCATTAATTTTTGTTGATATAGAATATCTTGATTATAGTGTTGTTTTGCTGCTCTGATGTCAGTTCTTTCTGTTCCTGCTTAATCAGTGTATACAGCTTCACTACCTTATCTAGGGATTGAACTCAAGACATTAAATGACAGCGATATATGTTTAACCAACTACGCCACCGTCCTGAAGTAGTGTGATCTTTTTTTTTTTTTTTTTTTTGGCAGCTGGGAGAGGCTAGACGGTTTCGACATGTCAGATAGTTTCGAAATTTGCTTATCAGGGTGGGTCCTTACTGCTTTTTGATAGTTTTGCATTTAATTTTTTTCATTTTCGGGGGGGGGGGGGTGAAAATTTGTCAATGTGCGGCTGGTGTAGTGGATAGCGGCTCGGAACAAGAAATCGTAGAGCCGTGTTCGATATGCAGTCGGGTTCTTATATTAACTAATGCGCAAGAACTCTTGGTAAAGATAAAAATCCAACTTCTCTTCTTCCGGCTAAAGGTTGTATTACCGGACAGACTGGGTCCTATTGCATTAAATAGCAACCAGTCCACCATAGAGAGTAACGGCGGGAATGCTTTTGCTATAAATTGAAAACCGATATGATCTCTAAGCGTGCATCACGCATGACACTTAAGGAATAAATTGTCAATCAATGTTCATTTATTTGAACTATTATTCTCAACTTCACTTTTTATTAGTGTTGTTATAGAGACGGTGTTTCGGTCATGTACCCTTTGGTCACCTTCAGAATATCTGTTATTGTGTTATTTTTTTCTCTTAATCCTTCCTGCGAAACCAATGAATATTGTTTCAACTCTTAATCCAAGGATTGAACTCAGGACCACTAGATATCAGCAATAATGTTTAAAGAGAGAAGAATAGTCCGAATAACTTAACGTATATTGACAATTCCTCATTTCTGTTCTAGATTGGAGGGAAGATCTCATTATTTTATAGTGGAAATGGCTAAATGCAACTGTAGGTTATATGCTAACAGTTTCTTCACTCGCACTTCTCGCTTGTTGACTTTTTTTTTCCGACTTGTTAACTTTGATTTTTAAAAATGAAATGCAATGCCAATCTTCTGTCTTCTTAATTCCTGTTCTTTTATTCTTCTCTTTAGTCATGTTAGTATTTTTTTAGCAATTTTAGTAATTTTTTTCTCATATTTTTTTCCCCAAGCGGTTTTATTGCATTACTTGGGAGTTAATTTTTTTTAAAAAATCTCAAAACTTAAATGAAAAACTTTGATAAGACATTAGTAGCATTAAAATAAGTTCGGACTTTTACATGGAGGTGCTGAAATTTTCGGCTCGACGGACTACCTAAGGTTTGACTAAATAGAAAAAAAAATTTGACCAAATAGAAGAAAATTTGACCAAATAGAAGAAAAAAATTAGTGAGTAGCTTTTCAGCGTTCCCTTGTAGCTGTAAAATGGATGGATAGAATTGCAAATGTGAAGAAGGCCTTTCATTCTAATCGAATTTTGGATAAATTAAATATCAGAAAATTAAAGACTTGCGGGTTGGATATATTATATAAATATAAATCATATTTTTTCCGACGTAAAACATATGTAAATCTTATTTTATCTTATATTTATGGCCAGTAAAATAAATTCTAAACATGAGTGAACTCCGTAATCTGAAAAAAAATGTGTTTTCATTATTTGTTGCAGAGAGCCAAGCTGAGCTGGCATCCAAGAATTTTGATAGTAACTTTGGACCTGCTAAAGAATCAGCACTTCTAACAAGAATTACATCTCTTCACATATGTTCAGTCAATATCTACCTGGTGGGTTATTCTGAAAGAATTTGTAAGTGTAGTTTAATGATAAGAGCAGAGGTTTTAGTCAGGGTGATGGAATCTCCGTCTTTTAAAATTGCATGGTTGAGATATTTCTTACTTTTCTAACCTTTGGAGTTTCAGTCAAAAAAAAAAAAAAATCGACCTTGTCTTCACTGGTGAGTAACGATTTGAAAATGCATTATTTCGTTTCAAGCTAAAAATAAAAATTTCAAAAATAAAATTAAATAGAAAAGAATAAATTTCTGTCTTCTTCCAACTGTGAAAGTTAGAAGGAAAAAATATTTCTTTTCATCATACCCAAACGCGCGCAGACACACACATATATATATATATATATATATATATATATAAATCCCTATCTTTCTATCTATCTAATATAGACACACACATCTCTCTCTCTCTCTCTATATATATATATATATATATATATATAGATAGATAGATATAAATTATTACTTAAATGTTATTTTTTATGGATACTCGTATTTGAGTAGACGCTCCGTTTATTTATTAAACAATATATTTATTCATTTATTTATTTTCGTCTACTGTCCTGAATATTCGAGAAAATATGCGCTACCGCTCTCCGGAGAGCGATTATTTTTTCTCTATTAAGCAGATTAGATACAAGCGCCCAGACAGCACGTCTCTATCTATCTATATATATATATATATATACTAGGTGAAAAATGATGTATACAATTTTATATACTAGAAAAATGTTAATATTAATAAGCTAAAACTTGAATGAAGAATTTACTCTATATTAACTGTAATAATTGCCACAAGAAATATACAGGAGAAACCCCAAGGAAGATAATTAAATATTATATAAACATATAAGGAGATATTTAATATCACAACACACTCAATGCATTAGTTGTTCACGGTATTTAGTCTGAGCTTATTTTCGATTTAAAAATCTCATTTTATATAAGAGATAAAATAATTTACTTAGACGAAATCTAAGAAGATTATCCACACGAAATTTGCGCACAGTTTCTTGAACTGTTTTATCTTTCTTGGCAGATCATCTGTTAGCACAATGTACCAGTTGATGGAAGAATTATTTTATCTTTTTGGATACTACGTGCTGTATATGCGGGGTCGGGTGGGAGTCAACTAACTATACAATGGCCGAGCAAAGAAGACGACCAAGGAATTTAACAGAGGAATTTTAAAATTATCCTCCAGTAAATAAATTTCTTTGAAAAAAATACAAGACAAAAAAAACACTGGTTCAAATAACTATGAAACTTTTAAAATTAGCCACAACAAAAAATTAAAATGAAATCAAAATCATGACTTATTAAAGTTGTTCCCCCCCCCCAAAAAAAAAACAAAAAAACACGTGCTTAAACCACCTGTGGGATATTTTATGATAAAAATGATTAAAAGACAAAAGAAACTAAATGAAATTGGCGAGACTACATAGTCTCGCCAATTTTATTTTATGCCCAAAGACATATTACAAATAAAAATAAAACTTATAAGTTTAAAATTTCAGTGGTATCTGCTTCGTGCGCCTGTGTAGTTACATGAACGTAAACATTAATTTAGTTCAGTCCGATGATGTCTTAAAGGATGAAACACTTCAACCGAAAGAATATTCCACTTTGTCAATCATATCCCTAATATATATATATGGTAAATAACTGGAGGGAAGAGATGGATTAATACCTTTCCCAAAGGTATTTGCGCGTAAGCGAAGGCAATGAATTTAACTGGAATTCGAACTCGGCTTCCCGATTTCACGTTCCGAGCCGATATCCGCTGGACCACAAAGAAATATTACCAGCAACATATTTATGAAGAAAAATATTCCAAACAATACAAAAAAAATTATATACCAGTAGTACACCTGAATCGACAAAAGCCACTCTACAAAAATACGTCAATGAAACCTAATTTAGAAACTGATTTCTGACAAAGAATACGTTTTCTGTTCATACGAATCTATTGTAAAAATCTTGTCGGCAATATATATATATATATATATATATGGTAAAAAAAATATCGTGTAATGGTTAGCCGGCTTGTTTCCCTAGATTAATTATGAATGAGTAGTGAGTTCGATCTTCATTGGGTGGGGTGCCCCACACTTTTGGCTTTGAACAACACCTAACCTACGCTTAGAAAATCATTGGACACTTCGCCTTTATATAATGGTTAGCAACCTTGTCTCGCTAGATCATCTACGACTGAATAGTAAGCGCGATTTCCCCTGAATGAACCAAATCCCTATCTGGTATAAAATTTGTTAATAAATATATATTGTATACAATTTATAGGGAAAGAGTGTTCAATATCAGAGACAGAGCGTTTGTTTATATATATATATATATATATATATATATATATATACAGGGTGGACATGGTATGGTGGCTATCAATCCCACGTTGAATGAGTTATTGAAACTTATTTGATGGACTGTTTTTATATAGTACTGTGTATATGAATCATCAGAGGATTAATGGGAGTCAGGGGAGAGGAACGTGACCCGTATACGTTTCTTTGGCCTACGACAAATACCAAGGATAATTTAAAGATATGTCTTCCAGACTGCGTATTTACGCTGGATTGAGGGTTAGCAAGATCAATGTCATTTGTTCAGAAGAATATAAAATAAAAAAAGACGTATCTTACCGGAAGTACTCAAAGGTGAACAGGGACAAGACACAACCGAGAATAGATAAAGCTCCACCAATGTATGAAATATAAGACAGAGCCGTTTGGTGAGTCTCCGAAATGGAAAACTGAAATTAAAGCAAAAGAACATTATTTTTTGTTGTTGTTTTGTTTTCACAACTATATACTTAATTATGTGCGTTTTGGTGCAGTGGATATCGGCTCGGAACGAAAAATCGGGGAGCCGAGTTCAAATTCCAGTTTAATTTCTTGCGTTCACTTACCTTCAAATAACGTATTAATCCGTTTGTTCCCTTCACTTATGAGTTAAATAACAGGGTAGATTGGGTTCTATAGCCTTGGCTGGCAACCAATCTACTGCAGAAAGTAATTGCAACCTACGGGATAATCTTCTGTCCAGTTAGTCATGTCTCGAAAGAGACATGATCGCCTAAGTATGTATCACGTATGGCAGTTAACTTACCGAATGATACTTGCTCCGTGACATAATCCGTCTCGAAATTCACAGACACAATCGGTATTCCGTAAATTCCTCAAACATTAAGCTACGTCTATCAAAAGGTCACGAGCTTTGTTATACTATTCTTCTATGGGTTGTATCTGTTCAAGATGTGAGTATTTATGGCTCTCCACAACATCCAATCCTATGCAGCTTTTAGTAATCACTATTTTTTAAACATTCTTCCCACTCCGTGTTCTGCCATCCATTCATATAAGAACGTCATTAAATGGCGATCTGCTTTTCACTGTTCCTTCTACCTTCGGTATATCCTGCAAGTGTCAAATTTTCCAAACCATCCTTCCTCTTTATACGTCTTATAAATATCAACTGTTTTTGATTCAGCGTATGCGTCCTTTTTTTGTGTTGTAGTTTCCCTTAAGACTACCTTATTTCCGACGCGTTCCGTCAATGGTTTCTCAGTATCCCCCTGTAGAACCATATTTCTGATGCTTCAAGTTTTCTTTTCATCGGCGAGGAAATTGTCCAACTTTCACTAGCCATAGTACGATTGATATTGTTTCTTTTCTTCGTTTTTCATAATAATTTTCCTATTTCTTAATACTTTACTGAGTTTTTGCAAGGCACTTTCTACTATTCCAAGGGGGCTTTGGATTTTTTATTCTCTGTTAAAAACCTTTTAATTGCTTGATTTTGACATTCGTAGTTCATATCTTGTTTTTTTTTCTAGGTCCCACTCTTTTACAGTGAAACAGATGAAATGTAACCGCAATTTCTACTCTAACAGCTTTTTTCTCGCACTTCCCACCTGTGGAATTCCCTTCCATATACTTGCTTCCCCGACAGCTACAATCTCCAGGAATTTAAATGGAAGGTCAATAGACACCTCTTATCACACTAACTCGCATCCATTCACTCAAACACTCTTCCCATCTACCCAACCCCCATCCTCGGTATCCTTATCTGTCTATAACTCTCCTTCCGACATTTCCTATATCTAACCACTCTTTCTTTTTACCTTCCCCTATGTAGCCCCATGCGCAATAGTGGCAGTGGAATGCCTTGCTTGGGATGAAAAAAAAATGCTGACAACTGATATCGTCTTCACGTTAATCAATCAATGCTGTCAAAACTCTACAATAAAAATTAATAAAATATTGTTCTTTGAATGTTCTTCTTAAGCTATGCGTCCGGTTAGGGAAAATATCCATTTTCTTTGCCTTATAATAAGACTGTAGTAAATGAATTAAAAAGGAATGATGGGTGTAATTTAGAAATTACTATTGGCTTTTCTTTCATGTTTCTTCATCCAGTATCAGCAAACATTTATTTTATATACTCACTGTAAAACTGTTCCTTAATGAATCATAGAACATTACTCTTATAATAAATTCTGGATTAGAACCTTTGCAACTTAATACGATATTTCCGTTAAGTCATGGAATTTACAAAGGAAATAGTTTTATTTCACTCTGAATTTACGTATAAGTTAAATATACCATAGCTTAAGACCACACACCCTCGAGGGTCACGCTCCATCGGCGTCCTCATCTGTTTTAAATACATTTTTTAAATTTTATCATTAGATTTTATTCTTTAACACTGACTCATCTAAGAATTATATCTAATCGTTAATAAATAATACTCAAGTATAATTATTATAATTTCTTAACCAATTTTTTTTAAAGAAGGGCCTTGAATTTAATATATCTTTTAACAAGTGAAATTCCAGCTTTTCCTCGTAATTTATTTGAATTAGAAATAATATACATTCAACTATATTTCACCTTCGTTTTGAATTATTTTAAGGAATTTAGTAACTGTTAATCCTGATACAAATCTCTGGGCTTATGTTCGCTAAATTTCAATCTGTCAGTTAAGCGCCAAACGTGATACACGCTCGGACGATCATGTCTTGAAAGAAACATAACTGACAGGGCAGAAGATTTTTCTGCATTCGGTTGCTGTTACTTTTAGCAGTAGAGTGGTTGCCAACCAAGACTACAGAACCCAGTCTGTACTGTTACTTTACCCATAAGTTGAGGGAGAAGCGATGGGTTGATACGTAAGTGAATGCAACAAATTCCACTGGGATTTGAACTAGGCTCTCCGATTTTTTGTTCCGAGGTGATATCTATTGCACCGCAAAGCACGTCTGTTAAATTTACGCTAAATTTGAAAAAAATGAAAAAAATAATTTTAATCTTGAATTGTTTAACTCTTCACTTCGTTAATAATCAAATTAAAGTCGATATTTAAAAAAACAGGACTCTCTGCGGACGAATATATAAATTGTTAGGTATAATATATTTGAAAGAACTGGATTCTAAGAACATACAACCTAGTCCTGTTTCAATGTACCACAGCTCATTAGTACGTTTAGACATCCTATTACTTCTAACCAGGATTGAAACTCGACCAAATTAACATCAATGAATAAAATTTTAACAGCGGTTCCTCATTGAACAAAATAATTCTAAGAACTTAGAATAGAATCCAGTTGTTTCATACACACACAGACACAGAAACACACAGACACAGAAACACACACACACACACACACACACACACACACACACACACACACACACACACACACACATATATATATATATATATATATACATATAACAGACAATGAATGTCTATTATGATTAACTATTCGATGACCGTTATCGTTGCATTCAGAGACTGTTATCGTTTTATGTCAAGATAAAATCATCTTCGATGGTGGATATCTTTATGTCAACGTCCCTGTAGCCGTGCTGAAGACGGCTGGTGTGAGCCGAAAGCTCAGAACCAGCATAATAAAAAATATCCAAATGTTGGACAATTTTTGTCATTGTTTTCACTTGAAATTAAAGCTAAAATACGATGTTTAGAACGGCTCATGATTAAACATAATTGTCTGTTATATGTAATAGTATATGTTTAGAAAATTATGTGCTGTCTTGATACACGATATATATATATATATATATATATATATATATATAAGGATAATAAGTAGCTACAAAATGAGTCTACTAAGGTTGTGTACTGGAAAAAAGTGCTGTATGCCAGATTAAATGGCAGAGCTTGATCATATTCTTATGTTTTGCTTAAAACAGAAAGCTTATTTACAGTGATACCGTTGTTCCCCATGGAATCGAGCACTTGTTTTCTCACATCAGGAAATGATTTCTGGTGTTTATAAATTGTGATATTTACGAATATTTAGATCTAGACTGAATGGGCTCCCATCAACCCGTTAAGTTTTGCTTACCATCTTGGACTCTGCCTGGGGATATGAAGATTCCCATTTTCACACACTACAGTTACCTATCGCTTAATGTTTATGAGAAAATGTATGAAACTGCCAGTGGAGGTCAGTGAGTGATCATCGGAAATTTCATTTCATATATAAAATCTTCTGCCTTCTCCTAGCGAGCGCTCATAGCTCAGAAGTAGAATCGCCGACTGATGTCATTTCGGTCGGGTTTCCATCCTGGATAAAAGCATCGGATGCTTAACCGTACTGATGAGCTGTGATACAGCGAAACAGATCTGTCTGCGGATGATTATTTACGCTCTCATACCCTGATAGAGCACTCTGGAAGAATGGTTGGTTTTGAAAAAACAGTAGGTACTCTAGCATCTACGCATCGTTCATTTAGTATTGAATTGAAACACTCTTAGCTACTGGCGTGTGTTTACAGGGTATATCACACGCTAAAATTTGCCTTTTTTTACCGAGCGCCTATAGCTCAGAGGCAGAATCGCCGACTGATGTCAGTTCGGTCGGGTTTCAATCCTGAAATTGCTAAAAGCAATTGGATGTCTAACCGTACTGATGAGCTGTGATACAGCGAAACAGATCTGTCTGCGGATTATATATATATATATAAAGTATGGATGGAATCAAATTCCGTATCCAAAAGAAATACTTTTCTTAAAAAAGGGTTCAATACAAAGTCGAGCGAATAATATTTATTCAGAATTTATAACATAAATATGTTATAATATCACTACAAAAGTAGCCATTTTGTTTCGACACTATCGGTGTTTTATCACTTGATAAGACAAAGTGTCGAAACAAAATGGCTACTTCAACAGAGAAGATTCATGCAGACTTCAAAGTTTCTTGAGGACGCTGTTATGATGTTCTCAGTCGTCAAGTCTATATACATATATACATACATACACACACACAGACACACACACAGACACACACATATATATATATTAATTTATTCATTTATTTTCAATTTCATTAGTTTCTAACTTATATGCCTAATTTTTTGTTGCCATTTGAATTTACCTTTATGCAGGGTTGACCTCATACAGGCACGTAAGCACTCAAACAAGCACATACACACTTATATATTTGTTTGTATATAAAATTTTAAAAATCTGGAATGTGGGGAAAATCGCAGATCTTTTGCAGGTCTCAAAAGCTATTTGGGGTATCATCAACGACGAAGAGATTCTTTTTTAAAAAAATTGTGAAAAAAAAAAAATTAAGAAAGTTTGAGTGCAATCGATGGTCGTACTCAGACACGAGTTAAATTTTACCAGATATAAGTATATGTATCGCATGATATCACGAAATCACTTTTAGAGTTTTAAAAATAATGCATCAAATTTTCATTTAATCTAATGCTTATTCATCTTATCATAGCTTTCGAACAGTCAGTTAATTGCCATACGTAATATACTCTTGGGCGATCATGTATCGAAAGTGAAATGATTGATTGGGTAGAATATTTTCCCACATTAGGTTGCGAATGCTTTCTGCGATAGACTGGTTGCCAACCAAGGCAAAAGAACTCAATCTTTTCTTTAATTTAATCCATAGCTAGAGGAGGAAGATACGAATTTATACATTTCAAAACAGATTATTGATCAGTTTTATTTTTTGCTAATTCTTTGTTGATTTGATACTCACTCCAATTCCATGCAAGTCCATCAGAAGTGCAAAGTTGGTCATATGGTAACAATGACATTCTGTGTGGGTTGCTGTCCTCTTGGCCAAATAACAACCCGAATACTTCCATCGATCAGTCGCAACTCTGAAGGAAATCGATTCATTACATTAAAAAATAACGACAACATTATAATCGCACATGTGTAAACATTTAAAAAAAAGTAATAACAAATACATTCAGTTCAGTAACATTAGTTTTTGTTTAACCGATTCAAGAGATTTGTGACATTTTTAATTAAAACCTTTCTATGGTTAAGTCTAGCGGATTCTTTTCTGTTAGGAGGTATGTCTAGAATGACACGGGGCTAGCGTCACAAATAATTCCAAACTACATAGTGTTTCCTTCGAGTTTAATGCACTTTCCATCATTCCATGTCACGCTTCTATGCACTGCTGGAAGAATTCTTGTATGTTCCTCAGCTACATCGTTACGGCGTTCTTGATGGCCTCCAGGCAATCAAAATGGGTCCCAATTGATTTTATTTGAGCTTGGGCAAAAAAGTGTCACGAAGCAGGATAAGGTTAATAAGATTGTTGCACTACGATAATGTGAGAAACTGCCGGATGCTCAGGGCTTTATAGGTAGGTCAATCGTCGAAGTGAATCAACCACAGTTTGTCCTGCCATAACTCTAATCTCTTCTCGCGATTTAATCTCTTCTCTAGGATTGAATGTGTAAAAGAATAAATGGAAATGAAGTGAAATAGAATGAGAATTCTGAGAATGGGTTCCTATCCAAGGGTTCTATAAGACAGAAGATGGTGACTGACATTTCATCTAAATTTTTGAAGATTGTAGTTATCTGGGAAGCAAAAATGGAAGTGCGAGAAAAGAACTGATAAAACAGAAAAGGCGCTTGCATCTAGCTAGTTCAAGATTAAAACCTAGTTGCCAATCTGGTAGCACGCTTAAATTGACGTAGTCGGTCGGAGCACAAAGGGAGAAAAGTCATTAGAGAAGTTGCGATGAAAATATTTGAAAAAATGACAGAGAAAAGCCATATGTCGGTGAGAAAGTGACTGAATGATAGATTTATAACTGTGCACTATGGGTTCTGAAGAGAAAGAATTCTAGCACAGCACAGTGACCTAACGTAGACGTAACAATTGATTCAATATAGTCACTCCATTTCATGTCAGTGGGACACATGAGGCCAAGAAGACAAAGACTGTTGCTCTCCTGGAGTATAATATCAGGTTATCTGTGGTTCTCTCTCTCTCTCTCTCTCTCTATATATATATATATATATATATATATATATTGTCATCCGCAGATAGATCTGTTTCGCTGTATAACAGCTCATCAGTACGTTTAGACATCCGATTGCTTTTTACCCAGGATTGAAACCCAACCGAACTGGCGTCAGTCTTATTTTATCCTTTTTTCATGTAAACATCCGGTGTATGATTTTTTTGAGTAAACTTCCAGTATATGAATTTTGTCCTGTATTTGCATAATAAAAAAATTTGTCGCTGAAGAAACGAGGTAACTGATACGTCGTTTCATATTCAAAGGTTAGTTGATGCAGAAATGGATAGACGATGAAAATAACTTACTTCGCTTCCATATTCATATAGACACAGGAATCATTGAGGGTTTCACGCAAGCTTTCATCCTAAAAATACAAAATCAAAGTTTATGCTATGTAAACGTCTACAATGAAAAAACACCATATTCGTAATGGCCACACTGAATCAAGAATAAATTCAAAATGGCCCAAATGAAAAACAGTACAATTAAAATTTTCAAAATGAATAACCTTTGAATTCAAAATGGCTACACTGAAAAAGAGTAAATTTAAAATGAGCTGAAGCAAAATATCCAGGGAATTTAAAACGTCCACAATGAAATAAATTAAAATTCAAAATGGTCATAATGAAAGATAGTAAATTAAAAAAAGTAAGTGGCACAGTAAATTCAAAATGGCCGCAGTAAAAAAATAATAAATTTATAATGGCCACAATTTCATACTATATTCAAAATGGTGACAATGAAAAAAATGAATTTGAAATCGCTAAAATGAAAAACTATTCAATTCAAAATGGACAAAAGAAAATCAATAAACTCAAAATGGCCATCATGAAAAAAGAATAAGAAAAAACATTTTTTATTCTTTGTGTCGTGTTCCCTCAGGATGTGAGCGATCATGAATCTTCAAAACATTATTTCATCTTTTGTTATTCTTAGTAATGTTTCTCTTTTGATACATCTTTTATCTCAGTTCTGTCTACCATTTACACAGGCTCATTATGTAAATTATTTGTTGCTTTCCTCTGTCGATTTTCCTTTCAATATGTTGTGTGTCAAATTCTCCAAGCCTTCTTTCCTTATGATTTGTCATAGAAATTCCAACGCGCGCTTTTTCAAGCAAAGTGTAAGTGTTCAAATTGTTCCCATTTTCTCTAAAACCACATCGTTGCTAACATTTTCAGTCTAGTGTATACTAAACGTCCTTCTATAGAACCACATTTCTGTATCCTGAAGTATCTTTCTTCATCCGTCATCTGTTTGTCTTTTATTCACTACCATATAGAGAGATTGATATTTGTTGTGGAGTTATTTTCGCAGTTGAGGCTAGTATTTGAGCTAAAGTCGGTCCTAATAGGTTCGACGTACAAAACGTTAGGAACTTGATATAATATGTATTACGCAGTGTAATCTTGCCAGGCCACTGACTACTTTCGTATTCGACTAACTGTCAACTACTATCGTCCAACATCGACTGACCCTCGTTCCTCTTAGTACTCCTACTTAAATTAGGTGGGAGAGTCTATTCACTATAGAATAGGTGTGTTTCACCATAACACCCCCCTCTTAAAACTTTTCTCCGTAGGAGTAAAACAATTTTCTTTATTTTTTTTATTTTTTACGGGAAATATGAAAGAAAGAAAAGAAAACACGCACACACACACACACACACACACACACACACACACACACACACACACACACACACACACAAACCAAAAAAAAGCACTTCGTTTTTTTAGCAACATCGTAGCGTATCTTCTACGTTTTGCATCCACTGTTAAATGATTAGTTGCTTTTCTTTTCCTCCTGGATCGGCATACCTCGGGTAAAACTTTTGCTGGCGTTGGTAGATCAAACGTACCGAAAATCACCTATATAGGCGTTTCTTTCGCGGGATCGCTGTCAACCACGTCTGAAGAGCGTCGTCTGATCTGGTTAATGTGCCATCTGCACGTGAATCCTTTCACCAAGTACATCATATGGCCAATCCGCTTTTCTATTTTTCCAATCTCCTAGAACGATTTATTCTGTTTGTAGACCTTAAAGTATACTTTTTCACCAGGATTATATATTTTTACTTGAACAAATTATCTCTAACTTGTTTTGTCTTTTTTTGGCAGTAATTTGTCGAAGACAGATCTCACCCGACGTGCGAACATCCACTCAGCTGGGGATTGCGAGGCTGGTGTTCGGTATTTGGGAAAATTCTGTATGCCTGTAGAAACTTCTGTAGGGCTTCATCTGTAGGTATTTCCCTACCTCTCTTTAAAGCTCATTTTTAGGGTGTCCACAAATATTTCGGCTAACCCATTTGATCTTGGGTAATATGGAGCTGTGGTACCATGTTCGACGTTGTATTCCTTGCAGAAATCTTTAAATTGTTTCGAAGTAAATTGACTTCCGTTGTCCGTCACAATTGTGTCTACCACACCAAATCTTGCGAACAATTCCAGCAGGAAGTTTTTAGTACTTTGCGTCGTCTGTTTTCTTATACTTTGTATCTCAGGCCATTTCGAAAAACTATCCACTACTATGATGTAATGGTATTCATTCAGTGGACCTGCAAGATCTACATGTAACCTAGACCATGGTAGGTCTGTTTTTGGTCAGGGATTAAATTTTATCGGGGTTGCCTTTGCAGATAAGGCACAGTCTTTACATTTTGCCACTGCGTTCCCAATGTCCCTGTCCATATTCGGCCAATATACAAAACTTCTCATTAGGCTCTTCATCCTAGCGCTGCACGGATGACCAGTATGAAAATCCTGAAGTATTTGTTTTGCAGTGTGTATGGAATCACCACATGTTCTCTATATAATAATACTGTATTGCAAAGCGAAAAAAACATTTGTTGTGTATTGGTTCCTCTCGGCTATTTTTCTTTTATTTTCAAGATATACTTGTCCCTGGTGGCTTCGTCTTTTATTTTTTCTAGAGTTAACGGAAGTTCCTGAACTGCATTACACAGCAAATTTCAGCTCTTCTTCTGACTTCAGTGAGGCAATTACCGTGTCTTCTAATCGTTCGCTCATTTTAGGAATTAACCTGGACAGCCCATCAGCGTAGCTAAATTTATTCGATGGTATATACTCCATGCCGAAGTTATAATTTAGCAGTATTATACCCCATCTCTGTAATCGATTGGCTGTATGTTTCGGCAAACCCTTTTTCGACCAAAAATCGAAATTAGAGGCTTATAATCAGTTTGTAGCTTAAAATGTCGACCGTGGACAAAACGGTGAAATGTCGCTATCGCAAATATTATTCCTAGCGCCTCTTTCTCTATCTGAGAGTAATTCTTCTCAGTCGGATGTAGTGCTCTGGAAGCATGAGCGATTGGTTTTACTTGGCCATTTGGCATTTTGTGTAAGATGCATGCTCCTACTCTATACGCACTTGCGTCGCAAACTACTATGATCTCTAAATTCGGGTTGTAGTTGGTTAAAAATAATTCCGAGGTTAATACTTTCTTTATCTTCTCAAATGCTTTCTGGCATTCATTGGTCCATTTCCAGGGTTTTCCTTTCTTTAATAAATCATTTAATTGTACCCGCAGATCATACATTTTAGGGATGTATATTTGGTAATAATTTGCTAATCCCAAAAAACTTTGTAATGTGGTAATATCATTCGGAGCCGGCATGTCTTTTAGAGCCGCTGTTCGCTCAGTGTCTGGCCTTGTACCATTCTTATCGATGATATGCCCCAGATATTTTACTTTCTCCATAAAATCTCACACTTGCTTTCCTTGAGTTTAAATCAAAATTCCTGGATTCTTGAAACTACTGCATTTACATGTTCCATGTGTTCTGCTATACTTGTACTTCTCATGAGGATGTCGTCACGATATGCTAAATCTAGACCACCCAACATCGAATCCATTACTTGTTGGAAAATGGCGGGCGAGATCTTGATCCCAAAAGGTAATCTGTTAAATTTATACAGACTCCGATGTGTGTTTATAAACAAAAGTTGTGACGTTTCCTTTTCTACCGGTATTTGCAGATATGCATCGCTGAGGTCTATTTTCGAAAATATTGTGCCCCCGTTTAGCTTCGCAAATATTTCTTCTGCTGTTGGTAGTGGATAATTATAATCTTTGAGTGACGCGTTTAAACCCGTCGAAAAATCAGCACAAACACAAATTTCTTTAGACTTTTTTTTCACATATACCATCGGTGTCGTCCATTCACTATACTCAACTTTTTTAAGTACACCGGTTTTCGCTAATCTGTCTAATTTTTTATCTATCTGTTCAATTGAGGAAAGCGGCACATTCCTTTTCTTTTTGAATACCACCTGAGCGTTTTCTTTTACCTGAAATTTTGCTTCTATCATGGTATACCTTTCCAAACCCGGAGAAAAAACTGTAGGAAATGTTTCCTTAAGTTTCTTTATTAATTTTTGGGCTTCGGTGTTTAAACTTTCTAACAGAAATAATTTATCGGTAGATCCCATAATTGGAAGTCTGTTATCCAATTCGTACCAAGTAAGTTCGTGGTATTTTCTGTGACCAAAATTTTGGCTTTTTGCATTTTTTTATTTAACGTAACGTTTGTAACAAATTCTCCAATAAATTCTATGTCCTCTCTCGTTACTGTGTTTTTTGCTGATCTAATATTTTCGTCTATTGTTTCGATTGGAACTTAAAGAATTCCAGGAATAGACTTTTACATTCCTCCATTTTTGCAAAGAGTTAACATAATGCCTATACTGTAGAGTGGGGGTATCCTACGAATTTACAATTCGTGACCTATTTGAGCAAACTGTATTATCGAGAAAAAATTTATTTTCTCATTTGTCGCCAAAACTATTGTGGTGAGCGAAATTTTTCTTCCTTCGTATGAGTATGTTCGTCGCCCAAAATTGTTTTTGATGAGCGAAAAAGAGAAAAAAATATTCTTTACTACTTCGAGTGAATTGGATCTTCGTCCGATACCTTCGTCGGATATCTTTGTCCGATATCCGAATCCTCATCTCCAAAATTCTTTTGGCGAGTTGAAAAATTTATGTTCATCTTCTCCTCGTGACTTTGATATCTTTGTCGCCAAATTTGTCTTGTGGCGAATGGAAAAAAATATTTTTATCTCCTCCACGTGACTATCTCATCTTCGTCGCCAAAATTGTTGTGGTGTTATTTTCGCAGTGTAGGCTCGTATTTGGGCTAAATTCAGTCCTAATAGGCTCGACGTACAAAACGTTAGGAACTTGATATAATATCTATTACGCAGTGTAATCTTGCTAAGTCGCTGACTACTTTCGTATTCGACTAACTCTCGACTACTATCGTCCAACATCGACTGATATTTACTCTTCTCCCCCACTTGAGAGAGATGCAACACAAGGTCTTTTTTTAATGTGGGGAACATGAGTGTGTACGCCAAGGTCATGGTAAAAACATTACTTATCCATCGCGGTGGATAGGTTCAAAACCGGTCTAAACTGGTCTTATTCTGTCTTAATTGGTCATTTGGCCTCCCAGCCCAAAGGTCGGGGGCCAAATCTCGTCCAACATCGACTAACCCTCGTTCGTCCTACTTACTACTCCTACTTAAATTACGTGAGAGAGTCAATATTACATTATAGTTCTGCGTTCTTTTTGTTGTTTTAAATAAAATTTTCTTTCAGTATTTTTCAATACTTCGGAGATAAGGTAGTATTTACATTATTTACACTGTTCAGACACTCGTCCTCATCGTTGTTTCTATGTTTACGATGTCTCAAGGACGTATGACCTTACCTTATGATTATAGGTTTTGGTTAGTTCCCGTGACTTGAGCCAAACAGTTGAGTTAAAAGGGGATAATTACATGGTACCAGAAGTGGCATCGCACTAGAAACGAGGATTATATACCCCTGTGATCGAAAGAAACGGTTAGGTTAAAAGCTCCAAGTACCTCATGAAGGCCAGACCGTACAACGTCCAAAAGGTCGTAGACATGGCAATGACAATTAGAACAACAGTCCGAACAGTGTGAATAATATAAAAATTCCTGTTTCTTACTTTTCTTAGTTTTTGGAAGGTAACTTTTGCTATCCCCAAGAACATTTTGATTTCGGTGTCGAATTTTTCCCCTTCTGTTTAAACACTTGCCAAAATACTTTTTTTCGGTATTCAAATAATAAAGATATTCGAAAACAGAAACATAGGGAATACATTCATCTGGTTAACAATATGAGAAAGCTAAGAAAAAGTACCGGTCTAGTTCGTAGGTAACTCACATTATTTAATCTTTAGAATTTTGAAAAATGAAGTTGATCTGACATCACAAGATTAATATGTAATTAAGTTTTGGAAAAAAGTATATTCTTTCAGTATCTTTTCCAGACAATGGAGAAAGGTGAAAGCTATATCGACAGAAACATAGGAAATTCTTCGATGATTAAAAATATTTTACCACGATAACAAGGGAATGATGGCAGGTTTGAAATCACGCAGCGAATTCGAAGTGGAATAACATCGCATCTTTAGAGCATCAAACATTAAAGACCGACACGTAGTGACTTACTGGTTAAATGTCAATATTTCATATTTCGAAATTCGGTCAAAGATGGTCGGAAATTGCAACGGTCAAATCGTAGTGAATAAGCGTTTAAATGACGATATTTCATATCTTGAACACAAAAACTGAAAATGGTCGGAAATGGCAACAATCGAAACACCGCAAATTAAAATTTAATTGACAATAATACATATTTATAGCTTCAGCTATTGAAGAAGGTCAGAAATCGAAACGTAGTTAATTCAAGGTCAAATGACACTGTTTCATATTAAGGATTACATAAGATAAAATCAAATCAAAAGGAGGATTCGATATTACATAACGAAGCAGTCGTTATGTCGACTAAACTAACCATATTTCGAACTTCAGACTATCGACACGGTCTGAAATCTCAGCGACGTTGTAAATAGCATAAATAAAATGACACTATCTCATTTTAAGAACAACAAGGAACATCGCCAATTGTACCAACTGAACTTAAATAAATTTATGGAATAATGACAATTGTTCTATTCAGATCTTTGGCCAGCATTTTATTGAATTATCATTTAAAAAGTAAAACAAATAATACGCCAATAGTTGTATGACTCCTTTCGCAATAAAATAAACAAAGACAAAGCGGCAAGCAACGAAATCCTTTGTTTGATTTCGGCGCAATACTTGCTCTCCAGGCACCGTATCCAAATGTTTTGTCGACTTCAATTTAGAATAATTGTAATATATACTTCTAAAGAGGAGCGAAAGATCAACGCACACACAACAACAAGAAATTAAATATCGCCCAAGTGTGTTTTCTCCCTTGAGAATTTTAATGCATAGAAGTGATTCGGTTGAATATTATTGCAATGAATCAATATTTCCCGTCAGACAAGTTCGGCAAAATCAAAACAAAGCGTAATAACGAAAGAGAAATAACGGTAATTTTTTTATTTTTTTTAATTTTTTTTATGATCAATTCACCGGATAAACTGCTGTGGATATGGAGGAGAAACGATTAGAGAAAAACAAAATATGGGTTTCGATGTAAACTTCACCGCTCATTTAGCTCCTAAAATAATATAAATCATTATTAGCATTATCGTCATCATTATTATCATTACGAGTGTACCCCTGCCATAAAAAATGACAGCAAAATATTTGATAGCATCATTAGCTGTTCCATCACAAGTAATGACCACTGGGCGTGACAGCAGGGAATATATATATATATATATATATATATATATATATATATATATATTAATAATATTAACTAATTAACTATAGTAATAACAATACCAATAGTAACAGAACTAACTCTGCCGAAACTAGTATAAATTAAGCTATAATTTAAATCATCTTGTACAACCCACCGAGGACGAACTCGGAGGGAAGAAAAGGGGGAAGTAAAAAAAGAAACAAACGAAGTACATGAACAAAAAGTCAAGCACTCGTAAGAAAGAAAAAAACCCAAGACGAAAAACCTAACACTAAAGCGCTCAATACGAAAGTAGAGCAAACATATATATATATATATATGTATGTGTGTGTGTGTGTGTGTGTGTGTGTATGTATATGAATATAAATATATATATGTATATGCAATTTGTTATATATATTATTTATATATTATATATGCGCGGTACTGGAAAGTGCTCAAAATCAGTGATAGAGCTAACATATTCAGTTGGATTGATGTGAGTTTGTGACCCTGGGTTTCACTCCTTTGCGATCATTATACAAACTGATTAATATTTTAGAAATTTGAATATATGTGTTTTTTTTTGGAAGTGGGAGGAAAAATTGTCGTCGTGACGCCACTCATACTAACGCAAACATACATACACGCTCGTACACCCATTGTCGTACGCAGACACACACATACACACGCGCTTGCCCACCATGGCTCACACAAACATAACTATATATGAACAGTATGCGACTTGGCATATATATGTATATGTGTGCCGTTGTGTACATACGTACGCATTTGATTGGTGAAATTCTTATAGTGCATCTGCCGACTTTGATTGTAGTGATGTCAACGGAAGACGATTTGGCTATTTTCTCGCGCGCACGTATATACGTATGATGGAGGTCTGTGTGAAACCTTGCTATTATTTTAAATTTTTTTACGGTGTTTTGTTATTATTTTAAAGACAGTTATTTGCTTGTCTTTGTGGTTGCACATATTTAAATGGTAGAAATTCCAATTTGTAATACTTGTTTGTTTTTATGCGATGGTATTAATTTTGCTGCAGGAGGGAGGAGTAATTGACGTCAATGGTGATTGCGGACTAATACGGCAACAGTAATTGTGATGCGATGTGGTTAGGCTTTGTTATATAATAACAATTGTGGTAATAACAACTGTGGTAGAAAATAGTTATTGTAAAGAGATAGTAGTGATTAGTAATGGTGATGGAATGATAATAACAATAAATGTAATTATTATGATGGTAATTTGAACTAGAGAATAATTGATAGGATTATGGTATCAGCGGTTCCTCGTTTCATGTTTATAGGGTCACTGTTTTTTTTGTTTTGTCTTTTTTTACCCGTTTGTTATAAATTGTGATAATACGTATTTATTTTCGTGTCTACATTTATAAATTATTTCTGATTTTATGTTTAGTAAGTTCTTTTGTGGGGTATGTGATATTATTGCTACTTTTACGTGTAGGCAAAGTAGGCATTTTTGTAATGTTGTTGCAGGTAGGTGCTTTTTCAATATTTTCCAGCTTACATATTACAAATATTACACCAACAAGTGTAATATTTCTGTCTTTTAGATGCCATATGAATGTGAATAGTGTAGTGCTGTTCCAGTATTTTCTGTTGGAGAATGAAAGGTTATGGTTGTTTTTTTTCTTCTTGAATGGTCCCTCAGTTGCACCGATGTAGCATATTGTGCTGTTGTTTGCACTTACCTTGGCTTTCTATATTATATTCGTTTGTTGGCAATTTTCCTGGAGTGGACATGTTATTCCATTTTTGCAGTTTCACTGAGGTTCCTTGGTTGCATTATTGTAAGTTGTTATTGTTTTGTTTTGGCTTTTTATTATTTGTGTTATATTTTTTGTGCGGCTGTAACTGATGTTAACGTTATTTTTGTTGAATATTTTTGCTAATCGGCTTGTCTCCAGGAAGTGTTTTTCTATTAAGTTTAGGAATGTCTTATCTATGTTTGTTTTGACGGTTTTGTTTGTATGGTGGATTAAACCAGATAATATCTCTTTTTCTGTTCTTGCGTTTTCGTTGTGGAGGTGCATATTGTAGTTGTTGTCTGTATCCACATTCTTTTAGTGCTTGATTGTATGGTATTCTTTTATTGTTATTGAAAATGTGTACGTTAGATGAGTTTTCAGAGAGTCTGCGGTTGATTGATATGGGTATTTGTTTGATGATTGAAGGTGGGTGAGTGGAGGATGGGGTGTCATTATACTTTTTGCATGGTTCGTATGTATTGTTGTCCAAGTTAAGAGTGACATCTAGGAAGTTTACTGTACATGCATTTATTTTTATTTTGAATCTAATGGTTTTTAGGGTGTTTACTATTTTTTCCTTAATCTACCTAATTTGGGGTCACTGGGTTCTCTTATCAGAATAAATCCGTCATCTCTATATAGTTCCTTGTCCTTTTTCTTCAGGGTTCTTGCTAGGTATGAAAGGATGAGTATGCCTACTAATTCGCATGACTGATCCATCGTAGCTACTCATTGTTACATCAAATAGGTCTTGATTTTTTTTTTTTACTTATGGTTCATTATTGTGAAACAGTAGAGATTTACAGCAGTGCTTGATTATTTTAATATCTTCAGCACGTTTTCATTGTTTCCCGAATGCTCTGTCCGCTAGACGTAATTCACACTATTTAAAAGAAACAAGGTGTCTACTCGAAATGGATAAACACAAAATAACGTTTGCTGTAGTAGAAAATATATTCCTAATTAAAATTCAGTGTCTTGTCAATTTTTTTGTAATAGGCTTAAGAACTGAATTTTTAGGTCATAAACTCAGGTGATTCGATTGCAGGGTTAAATAGTTGTGTAGAACTAGTGGCACTTTCTAAAAGAACTGATAGCAAAGAAACCACTCCCCGTGTAGTAAAAAAATCTTCGAAAGGCTTCGATCATGTTTTGTTGTCGTTATACTGTTAAAATATAAAGCTTTATTCAGAGATATGTGGTTTTATTTTAAAGCAGTTCTTCTATGGTGTCTACTATTCAAAGCAATAGAGCTCAGTTTACGTTGCTATTTAAACCATAATTAGAAAAAGATGAATTCACGATTTTACCAAGTGCCAAGTGAAGGAAACAGAATTGAGCGGAATTTGAACTCTGTTCGATTATTAGTATCTCCTGCGTCGGTAACAGTTATGCTAGCAACGCATATTATTAAACTATCAAATAAAACGAAATCATGTATCTAATCTAAACTTATTTATAAATGAAACTTTGTCTGTGTGTGTGTGTCCGTTACCTAGAGACTCCGAAACGGCTGAACCGATTTTCTTGATTTTACACAGTTGTACTATAAGCGTCTGCGAGCGTTCTTAGCTAGGTTTTGTGTCGAGGTACGCCCGATAAATATCGATAATCGAAAAAATCGGGTTATAGAAAGAGTGGTCCAATTTTAATCAAATTTGAAACACTCGTAGACAAAGACATAAGAAACGATATTCAGAAGTTTCGAGGTTGCAGTTCTTACAAGAGTGCAGAAAATCGATAATATATATATATATAAAAGGCAAGATGTTTGTGTGTGTGTGTGTTCATCTGCCTGTATGTATGTAATTTTTTCAGCCCTTTTATTTTAGTTTTTGCTTCGGGTTTGGCTCTAAGTAGGTATAATTGTAGTTCTTAGTCTCAGCCATGACACCATTTACTTAGAGGACTTATTTAGCCTTCAAAATTCAGTTTACGACGAAAAAATCTTATTTGCTATCGATACCAGGAAATCAAAATTTGACTTACATCCATTCATTTTTCTTTCAGTCTACGGTTTCGCTTTAAATGGAAACAACTATTGCCTTTTAGTCTTTCGTGCTAACGTCCAAAGAGTCTGAGCTCGAAGACCATGGATTAAAAAAAGCTTTTAAAGCTTTCATTACACCCGAGCAACGCCGGGCTATACTGCTAGTGGCGTATAAAACAATACATTTCTTAAAAGATTTCTGTTTAAGCACGCAAAAGGACATTGAACACATATAAACCTAATTAACCTTAAAACCACGACTGACAACTACGAGAAAATTCTCTTTGACATAAACACAATCATTTTCATTCTATCTTAGCTTTTTCAGCTGACGGGGAATAATACTGTTAACCGTTAACCACGTTCTTTTCCTGAATTAACGTGGGACGGTCTGGACAACATAAATTTCGAATGAAATTGCATGCAGAAACCGCACTGACCTCGTCAGTAAAGCCTTAAATTGTTTTCTGTCATGTTCATCCATTTATGCTTATCTGTTCATGGTTATCTATTTCGTCTAAATCAGTGATTATCAGCGTAGGTCCTTAGACCTAAAAAAGTGGGCCTGTGAAATATTTTATATGGGTCTGAAGACGCCAAGAGCAGTGTAGTCATTAGTCAAGATTATATTCACTACTAGATTTTGTATTACCAAATAAAATGTATTTCTGTTGCATTCAATTTCTGTTTAGGCTTCTGTAGGCCTGAATATTTTGGCCGCAGATAAGACATATTTTCAAATTTTGTGTAGTATCATGTTACACAAAATTAAACGGAAAAGGTATTTCGAATTCGAATTTCTTTTACTCTTGTAAAATTTTATGGTTTAAAAAATATTGGGTAAAACGCAGTGGAATAATGCGAAATACGTAAATACTTTTACTTGATTCTGAAAATAACCTTAAAAAAAAATTAAAAAAGCTAACATTTTTAGCAAACGTCAACATAGCTGCTAAATCACTTATGGTCAACATCAGAACTTTTTTCATATCACGATCGCTGCACGGTATCCTCTGGAATTATTCGTATTTTTCTCTTTTGAAGCTACAGGTTTCTTCAATGTTAATTCTTGTATGAATATTCTCGCTATAAATTTGAATTATTCAGTTTTTAATTAAATATAGAAGCAGCAATTTTTTTTTCTTGGCCATCTCTTGTTTCCATGCTCCCAGTATTCACTGGGATTGTTCGGTTTTTATTTCCTTGTGGGAGCTGGCATTTTTTTTTTTATTATCCTTCCTTGTTTCATTAATGGAAGTTCTCAGACGCTATGGGAATTAACAGGCGACGAAGCAAAATATTAAGAAAAAGAAATGTTTTTTTGGAAAATTTTTTTGTCAGAAACCCAGAAAAGAGTGCCGAACTATGCCATATCAATCCTTTTATACATCAGGGAATATTGAGTCATTTTTTTATACAAATGAAAAAGGACAAAAAGTGAGCAAGATATGGTTCTATAGACGGATGCTCGGAATACCATAAACAGGACATGTCAGCAATCATGAATTTCTAAAAAATGGGAACTAGAATGACTCTTAGACTTAAAATCAGGAAGACATGGCTGAAAAATCTCAAACACGCGTCGATATTGTTTGACTGATATTTTTTCGGCTTATCAAGATTTTGTGGGTTATTTAAAACGAAACATTTTGGATTGAAAAATTATTATATTTTCTTTCCTTTTTTGCGATTGAATATTGCAGTAACAATTCTTTGGAGATAACGATGACTTTTTTTTAGAATACGTCGCAGCTGGTAAAGGAGATAGATTTATGCCTTTTTCAAGGGTATTTGTGTATAAGTGAATATTACGAGCTTATGGCCATATCACGTTGAAACACAGGTTCTCGCCCGACCAGCGAAGTTGGCAAAGTCCAGTCTGGTTAGTATCTAGATTAGTAACCACTTGTGAATACCAGATGCTGTAAACTCAGATGTGCGGCTGGTGTGATGCATAATAGCTCAGGATGAGAAATTGAAGGGTTGAGTTCGGATTCACTTAGGCAAAAATATCCTTGAGTGACCATGAATCGAAAAGAGACAGTTAAATGCCATACGTCATAAACGCTTGGGTTATCATGCCTCGAAAGAGACATGACTGACTGGGCAGATTATCCCGCAGTAGGTTGCCATAACTTTCTACGGTAGACTGGTTGCTAGCCAAGGCTAGCAAACTCAATCTTATTATTTAACCCATAACTGGAGGGAAGAGATGGGTTAATACTATTTTCGAGGGTATTTGTGCATAAGTGAATGCAAGGAATTCAACTGGAATTCGACATCGGCTCCCCGATTTGTCGTTCCGAGTCGCTATCCACTGCACCAGAGATTATTCAAAAGTGCTACATGTATCAACATGCATTGAGCCATCACGGTAGGGGAATGACCTATTCTTCCTCATGAATCAGATGAAACTACCTCCAACAAATGACCTTCATGGGCTGAATAATTAGTTAGAATGAAACGAATCTCGAGTTCATTGAATGCAGACTCGACTCTCCAATTGCTCATTACCCCATTTGTACATGCCACTTTGGGAGGAAGAGAAGCTTGGAAAAATTAACACATATATTAAAAAGTGGGGAGATACGGCTAGTAGCATATATTTTGATAAATTCATGGTAGATCGAGGACAACGAGGAAAGATAACGAAACAAACGTTGCTTAGAGCTACATGGAAAAGAGGAGAAAGAAGGCCGGGAAATATGACAACCTTATCGTTGATCTTAAAACAACGCAGATGAAGACGCCATCCCAGAAAGGAGGGACATGGGGAGAAAGCAATTAATTTACCTAATAAGGTTGGACAAATGAATGATAGATCAGGGACAAAGAAGAATGGTGAAAAGGCAAACGTAGCTCAGAGGAACAAGACATGAGAAAATGTTGAGTAGCAAGGCGCTGATAGGGACAAGGCACATCAAAAGAAAAAAACACCCTCATGTCGTCTTGCAGAAATGGAAGCCATTCTCACCTTTAGTTTAAATACCAGGATTATAGGTGATGTCAACCTGCTGAACCTTTGTGCAGGAATTCCAACCATGCTGCTTGTTAGAATATCAGAATTGATAATCTGTGTATCATTTTTTATGCCGGGCCTAAAAAAAACAAAGTATAAACATTGAGTTATTCAAAAAATATATAGTTAAAAAGGTCGGTCGGCAGTCAATTAACATATGTCTATTAGTTCATTTGTCATTTTTTTTATTTTTTAAATAAAATTAAAACGTAAAGTTCAAATGCAAATTATCTTTGAATTTTTAGCATACGCGTTAGTATTTTTTTTTCAAATCATTTTATCCCAAGCAAAACAATAAAAAATTGTCTTCTGAAATTTGTTGCTATTATCACAACGGATGTTTCAGGCGTTTGACGACCCGGATAATCTTCAGGGTAATTTGAACTGACCCTTTCATTTAATCTACGTGGATAGATTGTTCTCGTTCCGCTGAGAATGTCTATGTCAAGGCTATTTCTTTATTTAGTATTTCTCAGTTATTGCTTGCTTCTTTTCAACTGAGTTCAAATACACACTGTCTGATTCAGGGATTGAATTCACAATTACTATTTCGTTGAATGCACAAACTAGTGTTTTAATCCACTATTCTATTGACAAAAAAGTACTTGGGGAACTGTAATCTAACCTGCTTGCTAGTGATTGTCTCACTTAACTGCACTCACGGAAGCTTCTCTTTTCTGCTGTGGTTAATTCTGCTGCTGGTGAAGCCTTGCTGTCATCTGTTTCTCTGTTTATTAACGCCCCTAATATCTCATTTATGTCTATATTAGGCCTACTAAGAAGACCCTCATTGTCAAAATCAGTGCACGGAGTAAGGGGCTTGGCAACTATTATTCAGTTATGAAAAACTTTTTTTTTCTTTTTTTTAATCATTTCACCCCAAGCAAGGCGGAAACGCCACTGATGTGCAGGGGGTTACATAAATGTATAAATATTAATTAGAAAAGAGTGAGGAGTACAAGCTAGTTAGAAAGGAACAATAGAAAGCTGAGAAAGCAGGTGCGATGACAGATACATAGGTGGAGAGAAAGGGAAGGTTATACAGGGGAGGGGAGAGAGCTAGAGTCCAGTGGTTAGTAGATGAGTATTAACTTTGCATTTAAATTTCTGGAGGTTGTAGCCGTCAGGAAAGCAAGAATACGGGAGTGAGTTCCACAGGCGGGAAGTGCGAGAGAGGAAGCTGCAGGAGTAGAATTGTCGTCTGCATTTGGCTAACCTAACTGTGAATGGGTGGGACCCAGTTGCCAGTCTGGTTGCACGGGTAAACACCTGTTGAGGAGGCATCAGTGACTGAAGCTCATCCGAGCAGAAGCCATGAAAGTATTTATAGAGAAGCCATGAAAGTATTTATAGAACGCACTAATAACGAAATATTATAAGAAATAATTATTCTAACGGTTATTGGGTGGATGGTAACGGTTATATTTCTAATTATTTTCGTGACTATGTACAATAATGCAATACACTTACACATAATGCGTCACTAGCCAGCATATATAAAAATCTGAACTAACAGATTGTCTGACGAGTGCGATTAATCAGAAAACACAGTCACCGCGGGGTGTTAAGCTCAACGTCTACTTTAAGTTTTACGTACGCTCTATTGAGTACTTTAACTATCAATCAGTTAAGTGCCATACGTGATACACACTTGGGCGATCATGTCTCGAAAGAGACATAACTGACTGGGTAGAAGATTATCCCGCAGTAGGTTGCCATTACTTTCTGCGGTAGACTGGTTACCAGCCAAGAGTATAGAACCTAATCTGTCCTGTTATTTAACCCATAATTGGATGGAAGAGACGGATTAATCCCTTTTCCAAGGTTATTTCTACGTAAGTGAATGCAAGATATTCAACCCGAATTGGAACTCGAGTCTCCGATTTCTCGTTTCGAGCCGATATCCGCTGTACCACAACACACACCCACTTTAACTATAGTATACCATAAAACTATATTTAATTATACTTTTATCATATATATATATATATATATATATAAAAAATCAATCTAGCTATCTATAGAGATTATTGAAAAGTAACTGCCCATTTTAAAATACGTATAATTCAAATTTTTATAAACATTTATATGATAGGAAAACTTTAACCATGAGATTTTATTTCAAATTCAATATGGATGCTAGATTTCACTACCAGCTTCTCGAGCTATCAAGGAATCATGTCAACTGATTTAATCAGGAACTCTTGTTGTATGGAAGACATAACTTCTTGTATTCACCCTTCAAGTTCTTCCAAAGTCCTGGGTTGCTATTTCAAACTTGCTTCTTTAACTACCCCCGTCCCAAAAAATAAATGTTACAGGACTACTGAAAGTCCACTAATACATAAAATAGCGTGTTACTATTGATCACTATATATATATATATATGCATGTATAATAGTTATACTTGAAGTCTGGGTTGAACTTAATACCAGAAGACGCTCAAGGCACAAGGCTTTCCTAAGTGTGAATTCTGTTTATCGTGATAAGTGAAAATTCATGGTCAAGTCGGAGATGATAAACGTCATTCGTTTCGTTTTCTAGGTATTGAATATCACCATCCAGTTTTGTTTTTTTTTCACATTGAGCTGTTAAAACTCGGTCGGAGGAGAGATGATAAAACGTCATTCGTTTGGTTTTCTAGGTACTGAATATCACCATCCAGTTTTTTAACGCTGAGCTGTTAAAACTCAGTCGGAGGAGAGACCACTTTCTAAGCTCTATTCAGTTAGATATTTGGAGAGGCACCTATATAACATTGTACCATCAGCATAGATATTCTCAAATTAAAACAGTATATTCTTAGGTAGATCCTTTATATAAAGTAGAAAGATGGTTGGAACAAATAGCGAGCCTTAGGACACCTGCGTTGGTCGTTTGGCCTGGGAAGAATGGCTGTTAACAATTAACTTCAGGAACCTAGACTTTAGAAAGGGCTTATTGAGAATACTTTCCCAGTGATTCCATAGCTGGAGAGCTTGTGTAGTAATCTGTATACCACACCTAGTCAAAGGTCTTTGAAACATTTAATATGACTGCTCTTGAGATGTATTTGTTGTCTAAGGTCTCAATAGACACCCAAGGCGCTGGGCCATTCTGAGAAAACACTCGTTCATCGCGATATTGTGGAGTGTCATGATTATCTATTATGAAAGAAAATGGCAGTTAAAGAAATATAATACGTTTTTAATTATTTTCGTTGTTACTAATTTTTGAGTAAATCGTCTTTCATCTTTTATTCTTCCTCCTTTATTTGAACAAAATTAAAATGAAAGAGAAACTTAATAATTTATACTGAAAATATTTACTCTGAGAACTTCAAACTAAATTTATGTTCTTAATATGCGCATTTCTACATGTTGTCTTTGACACATTTATTTCCAGAGAAAGCAATAATTCTACCCCCTTCCACGAATAAACAAACCTGATAGGGAAACAAAATTAAATATTTCGAGGTTGCGTTGAACATTTTTCGACCTGACATACTTCCCAGAATCTAAACAATTAACCGTTAAATAACTTTTCAGCATCTCCTTGGATAAATATTCCGGTACGTAATTTTTTCGATAGTTATGTTGCAGTCGCTGGATATCAAGCAGTTTTTGAAAGGTTGACTCACGCAACAAGTTAAACAAAACAAATACAGGAAAAATAGAATTATAGATTACACATACCTTTCATACTGGAAAGACAGAATCTGTCCCATGGAAGCATAACGAGCGTTGAATAAGGCGACTGATTTACCTAAATAAATAAATAAATATTTATTCAAAATGAAATAGAAAAAAATCTTTGCACATTTACAACTGAAGTGAATCATGTTTTTATAACAATAAACAGACACTCGAATATCAGAGTTGGTAATCTGTAACATTTTTTATGCCGGGCCTAAAAAACAAAGTATAAACATTGAGTTATTCAAAAAAAAAAAAAAAAAAAAAAAAAAAAAAAAAATATATATATATATATATATATATATTTAATCATTTCACCCCGAGCAAGGCAGAAATGCCACTGATGAGCTGGGGGCTACATAACTGTAAAAAGATTAATTAGAAAAGAGTGAAGACTAGTTAGAAAGGAACAAAAGAAAGCAGATGCGATGACAGATACATAGGTGGAGAGAAAGGGAAGGTTATACGGGGGTGGGGAGAGAGCTAGAGTCCAGTGGTTAATAGATGAGTATTGACATTGCATTTAAATTTCTGGAGGTTGTAGCCGTCAGGAAAGTAAGAATATGGGAGAGCGTTCCACAGGCGGGAAGTGCGAGAGAAGAAGCTGCAGGAGTAGAATTGTCGTCTGCATTTGGCTAACCTAACTATGAATGGGTGGGACCCAGTTGCACGAGTAAACACCTTTTGTGGAGGCACCAGTGACTTAAGTTGTATTTATTTTTGTAAAATACAAAAAATGTGGCACAAGGCCGAAATTGGGGATGGGGAAGGCTGGTCATCATCTGTCCTAGTTTAACTTAGCTATTCACTTTCGTCGACCCTGACACACTTACAATAATCCTTGCACCATAATACCACTTTTTTACTTACCATTCTTACCACGTTCACCATAATACCTCGGCTGCTCTATGATGTCCTACTTAACTCCCATATTTACAGTATTCAGAGGAGGGCATGGGCAGAAAATAACAACAATAAAATATCCCCAATGGTTTTATACAATGAAAGAACGATATATACAAGAAACTAAATAAAATCGTATTAGTAATAAAAGCCCCCCACTACTTCTAATATTGTGACAGCAAAATCACTTCCCCGGACGAAATATAATGCGTGGCTTTAGAAATATCATAATACCACTTATCCGATCAGCAAACACTCACACAATCACTCACACATTTAAACACCATAACAAAAACGAAAAGCACACTTGAAAAATAACGAAAGACGCCACGCATCCACCGGAGAACTAATATTGTTGAACACCTAAGGTGGGAAAGGGGGTGGGGGATTAAACTAAAAGAAAACTGGGGCCAAAAAGAAAAAAGTGGGGCCAATGAGCAATCATAACCTAGCTAAGTTACCTTTAAAGAGAGAAAACAGAAAATCAAATACTTCCTATTCTAAACTAACAGGGAAGGGGTGCACATGTTGTGCCCAGCACACCCAATATCCTGATGCCTAACCAGCATCAAACAACCACTCCAGGTCAGCACCTTTCACTCGACAGAGACGCGCAAGACTCACCCACCTTTTGCCAAATTCAGATGGAGTGAGTCGTTTCCTTTCCGTCCTGATCTTGACTTTAAGCTGATGCTTAAAGAACAAGATCAGTTGGGAAGAGGTAAACTTCTCATCACCATAGAATTCCTTCTGTCGCGTCGTCCAAATCACGATTCGCATAACACCTAGTAAGCAAAAGAGCACATAGTGCTCAGCCCTAGATAACGGAGGTACGACATTGCTACAAACAGAACTAGCCTCAAGGACAAAGAACTTTCCACGCAGCATACGGACCATGAGATCTTCAAGGAACTTACATAGCGGCGCAACAACACTGCAGTGGAAGAAGGCATGATCGACGGATTCCGCCGACAGCCCACAACGCACGCAGGTTGATTTCGGTGTTAGGCCCGCTACATGAAGTTTCTTGCCTACCCAGAGAGCCTTTCGAATCATCAGCCAGGTGAGTGATGCCTCATCGTTAGTGAGACATTTCAACCCAGGCGCCCAAGGCCATATGGAGCGAGCCTCCTGCTTCGTAAGCCCGAGCTCGCCAATCAGTTCATCTTGAACGGCCCCCCTAACTAACACCCGATATAATGCCCTAAGAGACAACGATTGGGCGTTGGAGAGGCCATCCGTAGCCCGCAAGAGAAACTGGAGAGCCAAACGACATTCTTTATAGAAGGAGCATTCGCCACGAGGAATACGGCCGGCCTCTTCCTCCGACAAATGCACACTTCTCAAGGATGGAAAGTTTTTATGGACGTCCTCTTTAACGAGGGCGCCTTTCTCATCCGCTAGCATACACATTCGATCCAGGAATCTAATGCGAAGCGTATGTTGACGAATCTCAACGCTAGGCATGCCCAGACCGCCTTCAGATGGATGAAGGTAACAGATCTCGCGACGCACCTTGGGAGCCTTGCCTTCTCGCCAAAGGAAAGAGAACAAGAGCTGAATCAATCCCAAACGAATGGCACACGGGAGAGGAAGTACGGAGAGTCGGTAAAGGAGAATCGGGTAGATGTGCGAGGCACATACTTCCGCCCTCCCCTTTAAGGAAAGATTCCTCCGAGTCCACAGATGAACTGCGCCCTCGGCCTTCTCTTGAACCTCCGACCAATTCATTTCCAACTGGAGATCAGGACCGAAAAAGACGCCGAGAATCTTGATCGGCCCGTCCGTCCAGAGGAAAGGTCCGGGGAGAGAAACTCCCTTCCACGCACCCAATCGCAAGCCAACAGACTTATCGCGATTGATCTTGGCCCCTGTCACCGTCTCATAGCATCTGATTTCTTTGCTAACTTCGTCAATCTCGGCTTTGCTCGACACAAAAACCGAAACGTCGTCAGCATAGGCGGAGTACCTGGCCGAGGTGGTAGCACCAGGTAGGGAAATTCCGCGAAGGACCGGATTCGCCTTTAACTTGCGAAGGAAAGGCTCCAACGCAAGAACGTAAAGCAAAGGCGAAAGTGGACAACCTTGACGAATGGAGCGAGATAATGTGAAGGGCTTCGATCTTACCCCATTCACTTCCACCAGCGCACCGGGGGACTCATACAGCAGTCGGATCCAGGTGCGAAAGTACGGCCCGAAACCGGCGGCGGAAAGGACAGATTCCAAGAAGCGATGGTCAACCCTATCGAACGCCTTGGACTGATCCAAATTGATCAGCGCGGCTTCAGTGTCGGTTTTCTCGATGATCAGGCGTACCAAATGAAGGTTGTCCTGAATAGTCCTGCCCTTCACAGCACAAGTCTGCTCGGGGCCAATCAGACTAGATAGGACAGCCTGCAAACGGCCGGCCAAGATCTTGGCAAAAATCTTTAAGTCAGTATTTAACATCGTTAAAGGCCGATAATTATCTATGCCACCCCCACCGTCCTTGCTCTTGCGAAGCAACTTGATTACACCCCTGGTGAAACGTCGAGGTATAGACCCCTGCTTCATCCAGTTGTTATAAACAAGAGCCAGCAGAGGAACAAAAACGGACGACTGCCTCAAGTACAGTTCGTAGGGAAGACCATCCAATCCTGGAGTTTTGTCCCGGCCAACCAATTTCAGCGCATCCCAGATTTCCGACTCTGTTATGGGCCCCTCGCACCTAGCCGCTTCAGCCGCCGAGAGGCGGGGAAAGTCAGCCAAATAGGTATCGAACTGAGCCGAACTCAGACCGGGCTCCCTGGTGAAAAGATCCTGGAAGTAATCCCGAAAAGCCCCACATATACCCACGTCTGTAGTCACGGTACGTCCATCCGGCAATGTGATGTCCTTGATATGCCGATTGACTGCTCGCCTAGCTTCTTCTGCACGCAATTCTGCGGCCATATTCGTTGCCTCAGAAGACATTCTTTTTAACCTAGCCCTAACTACCAGAGCTTGATCCTTCTTGATAAGCAAGGAGGCCAGCTCGGCCCTAGCTAAGGCTACGTCCCCTCTATTACGGGATTTAACTGCCCGATCAACTTTCTTTTCTACTGCCGTTTGCGCCGCTAAATTAGCTAAGTTGAGCCGACGACTATAGTCGGCAGCAAACGACCTAAGTTTTGATTTTAGAGTGTCCCACCACTTATTCCCAACCACAGCCCCCGTCAGTTCCCGCTTTAGTGTTAGTAAAAGCTGGTGCTGGAAATCTTGGCTATCAAATAATGACGCGTTCAATTTCCAGTAACCAGCCAACTTAACCTTAGGCTTATCTAAGTTTACACGAACCCGGACGAGCCTATGATCCGTGTAAACTATCGAATGGAAACTTGGACAACCTAAGAGCCCTACGTCGACTCTCTTAACTAGGACTCGGTCGAGGTAGCTGGCGCTTACCTTCGAAACCGAGCTGCCCCTATTAGTCCAAGTCCACACTACCTCCCGGGGGTGTTCATTTCGGTATTTATCGACAAGATCATTCCTGTCGATAAATTCCCGAAATGGTTTCACATCCGGGTTGTTAGTACCCGATCTTTCTCCTATCCGATCTTTCTCAGGGTCAAGGACGGCATTCCAATCCCCCGCTAAAATTACCCGCCTCGATGTTCCAAAGAACGACTCGAGCTGCCGAAACAAAGCAGGACGCTCCGCATGGACATTGGGCGCATAAACCCCAATGAGGCGAAAAGACTTCTCCTTTATGGTAATATCCAGCACACAAATCCTGCCCGCTGGATCCGCGAAGACAAGCGTACACACCGCATTCAATGACTTGCTCACTAGCCAGGAGACACCTCTAGAACGACCATCAAAACATGCTGAAAAGAGATCGTAATCCCTAGACAGTATGCTCTCATGGTCGCCAGCTGAAAAACGGGTCTCCTGTAAACAGCAAACATCCACACCGAGGCGCTGGAGATCATGAGTGAGTCTCACCCTCCGAGACTCGGACCTCAGCCCCCGGGCATTTATACTTGCTAACCATAAAGCCATTGTGATACGTAATTAGGGTTGGGGTCCTGGACAGAACATGGTCGGGGAAAGGATGCCGACAGCCTCTCCCATGGACCCATGGCCCATCTCATTCTTGATGGTGCCGTCAGAGGAGACGCCGCCAACATCCCAGGGAAAGGTTAGTTTTAGAGCCCTATAGAGGGAGGGGTGAACTAAAACCGGGACCCGTCCTGAACAAAATTTTTCCAGATTATTGAGCTTCTCCGTCTTTGTGGATATTATGGGAGGATCCATGGGAATTGATCTTGCGGCCTCCTCGACCATGCCCCAAGTCTGCCGCGCACCCGGCCCAGTGCGGATCACTGTCAGCAGCCTCTGAGCGCTGGGAAAGTTTTTCGGGATTTCTATGTCTTTCTCGCCACATTTTTTCATGGCTAAAAGCGCCTTCAATTGTTTTATCCTATTCCCGAAGTTCTTGGCGCGTTCAGCCTGGGCCGGGGAAATGCAGCAGATGTCCTCCCCTTGCCTGTATGGAACTTTGGCCGGTTTCTTTCTGGCCTCCTTATCTTCAGCTGAGGGACTTCTTTGTCTTTTGGCTGGTGGAGGCATCTGTTTCTGGGGAGAGGGACAGGGAGAGAGGCAGGGAGAGACTCTGAAGTAGTTAATAATTGGGCTGGGATCTCGACTGCGAGGGGAAGGTTTCCTGGGAGTGGGCTGAGAAGAATGCACTTTCTTCGGTCTCTCCGTCTTTTTCTTCTGAGGGGAGGACGGGGCAGAGGCCGAGGGGCACGAGCGACGTTTTTCCAGTTGTTTTATGCGCTCTTCTGATGGCCGAAAAGAACGTTTTTCTAGCTGTTTCTTCAGCTCCTTAATTTTTAGGGTTTTTTCGTATCCAGGATCGTATGCCTTTTTCAATTCCTCCAGTTTCGGGGCTGACCAAGCCGAGGCATCGCCCTTCTTGCTGGTAGAGGGAGTGGGGCTGTAAGTGCCTTTAGTCTTTGGGGTCTCCGGGGACCGAGGTTCCGCAGCTTGGCGCTTCCCCCTGGCCCTGCCAGCAACCAGCCACCCCCCCTTATCCTTCTCCGTGGCTGCACTTGCAGCTGGTGATGGTTTTTCGGAGGGTGAGGGAACTTTTTTGTTCCCAACCGGGGTAACTGCCGTACCGGTCCTGGGTATTGGCATGCCCACTACGGGCGAGACGGATGTAACAGAAGCGGCCAGAGGGGGATTTTGGTCGACTGGGGCCTGGCTTCCAGAGGACTTCTTCTCTGGGCAGGAGGAGGAGAGGTGACCAATCTCTCCGCACCTCCAGCATTTCGGTTTGCGACCGGTAACTATTACCGGTAGGCTCAGGCCCCCTACGTCAAGACAGTTGGGGATAGTCTCGAAGTCTTCACGGCTGATCATAATATCAAAAGACCATCCCCCGGTCAGGTCCTCGCAGGAGGCATCTAAAATTTGGCCAAACTGCGAAAAGTACGCAGCCAGATGCTCCCCGATGACCTGAGGAGGAACCTCATACACTGCTACCTTGGTCCTTCTTTTGCCATCATACTCCGTTCTAAAAATATGATCTTTTGTAATAATTTCTTCAGTTGCCAATTTTAGGCAATCTTCTGGCGTGGGTAGCAGTATGTCCCACATGAAGAAGCCCGCACCTTTAACTATTCTTAAGGGCTTATACCCCTTTGACTGTAGTGTTTTCAACACCATGTCTTTCGTGCTGCGACAAATTTTGCGCGTACGCTTGTCCACCACGAAGACTGACACTATTTTTTTTCCAATCCTCTTTAATTCTTGGGGATCCTCCAAGAGCCCACCTTCTACGACAAGGTGTGCGTAGCTCTTAGCTCTCTCCAAGAACTCCGCCAGATTGATCGTGCATTTCGGAGGGGACTTCCAGCCACAGGGCGATTCCCCGGTCAAAGCATCTTTCATTGTCTTGTTTTTCTCTTCAACATTTTTCTGGCCATTCTCGGCCATTGCTGCTTTCATAACATTATCTTTGTCTTTTTCTTGGCCATGCTCTTCTCCCGGAAGAGGTGGAAATGCCTCATCGGTTTTTTCCGGTGGGCCCTTCCAAGGGGGGTCGAAATCCAATTTTTTCTTTATAGACCGACTAGTGTCGGCCATTTTTAAGTTTCGTCACTCCACTCAAAATTTTTTTTTTTGTTTTTCCACCAATCAAACTTAAATGAAGGGGTGGGAAAAGGCGGGAGAAAAAAATGGGGAAAAAAATATATATAAGGAAAATAAATAAAAAACACAAACTAAACAAGCAACAAAGAAAGACAAGAAAACGGTTTTAAAATAACAACAACAAACCCCGAAGGATTTTAAAATAAATACAGATTAAGTTCAGCCAGTAACGGCCAAAATACTAGCCTTTAGCGGCCAATATTACACTAAGAAATTGCCTTAAAACGGCAAAAGATAAGCCTCTAGAGAGGTTTACCAAAATAAACGAAAACAAACGTGAACAATGAATAAACTTTACAAGTTACAAAAAAAAAATAAAACAAACAAAAAAAAGGAGCTGCCTAAAAAGGCTACTCTCGTTAAAAATAGGAGGAGGGGCTAAAAATAAACTTTGCTGGGATTAAATAAAGTTTACAAAAAAGGAATCAACTAATTAAATTTGTACAACGAATAAACTTTACAAAAATGAAACAAACTATACAAAGAAAATAAATACGCAAGTCAAACAAAAAGCGAAGAGTCGCCTAAGGCAACCTCCGTAAATGAAATATGGGGAGGGGTTAAAAAGAAAAGTGGAAAAAAAAATTAATTAAACGGTTGTTTTGGTCAAAAATTCAAATGAAAGTTATTATTAAAGGAAAAGTTTTTAAACAAAAATAAATATGGCACTTAAGGCCAAACGGATACTGAAAAAAAAAGAGAAACAAAAAATAAATTCAAGACGGCCGACCTAAACAAAAACAAATATGGCCGCCAAAAAAAAATACGAAACTAAAATACAAAGAGCTAGAAAATAAAATTAAAAAACAAAGCAAGAAAAACGAAAAGATAAATAAAATTAAACTTAGCTAAACCAAAGAGGGGTCTTTTGTGTGAAATAAAAGTAGTCCAAATGGGTTATTGCAAACAAAACGTCTGACGCTCGCCAAAGCAAGTCAGGAAATGACAAAACACGTCAATCAGTGACTTAAGTTCGTCCGAGCAGAAGCCATGAAAGAATTTATACAACAGACAAAGGGAGGCCACATTTCGACGATGGGGAAGTGGCTGCAGTCTAGCCGCCAGATCAGTACCTATCACATTACAGACTCTCCTTTGGAGCCTGTCGAGAACACTGAGGAGAACGGCAGGGGCGCCTGACCATAAATGGCAGCAGTACTCCATGTACGGACGGATGGTTGACTTGTATATATGCAGGATGGATATAGTTAAAAAGGTCGGTCGGCAGTCAATTAACATATGTCTGTTAGTTCTTTTGTCTATTTTTAAAAAAAAAATTAAATAAAATTAAAACGCAAATTTGAAATGCAAATTATCTTTGAATTTTTAGCATACGCATTAGCATTATTTTTTTAAAATCATTTTATTTCAAGCAAAACAATAAAAAATATTCTGTTTCAGACAAGCGCCATCTTTTTTATAACCCATAATTGCTTTCCGTTAAGGTTTATATAAAACTGGAGTGTATGAAATGAAACGAAACTGTACGATAACAGATACGAAAGCTGAAAAACTAAATTATTTTTTTCTGTTATGATAAAGCATACGTACAGATATGATTTTCATTTCTTCAATTTTCGTTTGCATTCACGACCGAGAACGGAGTATGTTCGAAAACTTTCGGGACTGTTGCTATGGTAATAGAACTTAAGTATGCAAAGTGAAGACGGTTGGCACATAATGAATTTGAACACTTTCGCGTTATAACTTTATAAGATTTTAATTCACTTCCGTTGTTTATAGCAATGCATGGAAGGAAAGTGTGTAGAGTGCGGTCATCTCCCCAAACCAAAGAGGTTCCATCAGTGATCATGGCCATTGCAGCAGTTTTTGACTAATCACAATAGTCCTAAGGTCCTAGAACTATCATTTTCCCCAGATCTCACTACTTGTGACTTCTTCAAAAATCAAATCTCACTTGAAAGGAACAAGATTTTAAGACTTCAAGGAAATCCAAGAGAATGAGACGAGGTAGATGCTTGCTACCTACCAACCAAAATAGATCCAGGCATGCTTCCATCAATGAAAACGACGCTAGTTTCAGTATGTGGGTTCAGAAGTGGACTACTTCGAAGGTGATTAAATGCCGAACTGATATGTGTTGAAGTTTTTTCTTTATAGCACCAGTCCGAATACTTTTTGATCAGCCCTTGTATAACAACTATAGATTATATATTTTTGTGTAGGTACCTCCACTCATTTTCAATATCTAAGTTTTAAACTGAATTTTTAAAAAGTTCTTGAAACTTTTATTTTATTTTTGATTGAAAGCTGAATGATTAAACTTACTATTTCCATTAAACAAAATACTCTCTGGTTTATTTCAAACAGAAATTATATTGATTGGAAAATAAAAGTTTGAGATTTTTTTTTCAATTTCTAAATTTTACCGCCATTTTTGAGCGATGTAAATTCACAGATATGTGCAGTGAGTTATGATCGCTTGAACAGACATGCTATTAAAAGGAATAAAAGGAAAAGACTTCCACGTTTGTTATTATGCACATCTCTTTATGTTAGACATATTTGTGCATCTTTTAGTATAAAGTACAGAATCCCAGGACGTGCGTTGTGGTGCAGTGGATATCGGCTCGGAACGAAAAATCTGGGAGCCGAGTTCAAATTACAGTTGAATTCATTGCATTCACTTACGCGCAAATACCCTTGGGAAAGGTATTAATCCATCTCTTCCTTCCAGTTATGGGTTAAATAACAGAACAGATTGGGTTCTACAGCATTGGATGGCGACCAGTCTATCGCAGTAAAGCAATGGCAACCTATTGCGGGATAATCTTCTGCCCAGTCAGTCATGTCTCTTTCGAGACATGATCGCCCAAGCGTGTTTCACGTATGGCACTTAACTGACTGACAGAATCCCAATCTTACCCTCATCTGACAAGTAATTTTTTCCAACCCTGGATGCCGATCTATTATAGATTGAACGCTAATTTTAAATGAAATACACGTAAATTTGAATGTAGAAATGAGATTAAATTTTCTTTATGTGTAGGCCAGAACCTATAATAGCCTTACCGTACTATCGAATCCTTATGGCGGTATTATATCTTCAAATTCGCATTGCTGGTAATCTTAAAAGTTGATTAAAAGTACTGAGTTTGTGGTGTAAAAATTTACCGAAATAATGTTCTCACGAAATTAGCTAACTCCCGCACAGTTGCTTTGACTTTATAGGACAATGCGTGTTTTTGTAGATATTTTGTAGAAGAAATGTACGTCTTATAAGCAGCAACACCAGGTTTGGTCGCTTAAATATTTTTTTTCAAATAAAATAAATAAAAAACAAAAGTTAGTGCTGTATATGACATTTTGGTAAATATTAGCTTTCACACAATCGACTATTTTGGTTGATATCAGCATTCATATTGCCATAAGATTTTTGTAGATTTTAACCTTCGTAAAATCAAGCATTTTCGAAGATGTTAGCATTCATATACTTTAGCATGGTTGATGTTAGCCTTCACAGAATTTAGAATTTTGGTAAATGTTAGCTTTCACACAATCGACTATTTTGGTTGATATCAGCATTCATATTGCCATAAGATTTTTGTAGATTTTAACCTTCGTAAAATCAAGCATTTTCGAAGATGTTAGCATTCATATACTTTAGCATGGTTGATGTTAGCCTTCACAGAATTTAGAATTTTGGTAAATATTAGCTTTCACACAATCGACTATTTTGGTTGATATCAGCATTCATATTGCCATAAGATTTTTGTAGATTTTAACCTTCGTAAAATCAAGCATTTTCGAAGATGTTAGCATTCATATACTTTAGCATGGTTGATGTTAGCCTTCACAGAATTTAGAATTTTGGTAAATGTTAGCTTTAATACTATTTAACATTTTTATAGATGTTAACTTATATATAGTCGGCCATTTGGTAAATACAGGGTGTTCATAAAGTATGTGTGCACTTTAAAAATCTATAACTTTATTTATATTTGTGATAGAAATAATCTGTAAAAATGTTATAAAGTTTAATGTACTTAGTTTTAAGTATAGTTATTGAAGAATTCTTTACCACAACTTTGCAACAATTTTTAGATAAGTAAAAAAATATGAACTGCAAAATCGTATTACTCTTTGTAATGATGGAAGACACGTGGAAACTTAAATAAAATTTCAATAAAACCTTAAAAAATATAGATTTACTTCTTTCTAATCCTTTTTATAAATTATTTCTATCGCAAATACAAATAAAGTTATAATTTTTTAAAAGTGCACACGAACTTTATGGACACCCTGTATAAGCATTCATGCAGTCGGGCATTTTGGTAGCTGTTAGCTGTTAGCTGTCGTACTCGCCTTAGCTTTTGGTAAATATTAACCTTTATACAGACGAGTATAACTTAGCAACCGCTGAACCGAACAAAAAGTATTTAATTTAACAAAATACGACTTAATGTACACTACTAGAGAAAGATATCGGCTCGGAACGTAGAAATCGGGGAACCGAGTTCGAATCTCAGTTGATATTCATTGCATTCACTTATGCGCAAATACCCTTGGGGAAGGTATTAATCCGTCTCTTCCCTCCTGTTATGGGTTAAATAACAGGACATATTGGGTTCTATAGCTATAGCCTTGGTCGGCAACTAGTCTACCGCAGAAAGCAATGGCAACCTACTGCGGGATAATCTTCTGCCCAGTCAGTCATGTCTCTTTCGAGACATGATCTCCCAAGCATGTATCACGTATGGCACTTAACTGACTGACTAGAGAAAGTAAGTCTTTTGTTCTACAAGGTTATATTAAAAATTCCATAACAGTTTTAAAATCTGGGCAGTGACTAATCTATTTTTGATTTGGAAAAAATAACTCATTGCCTGGAGTTCTATTAGTAGTAACGAACATACAGAGATAGGGTAAGTTTTTGTTTTACTTTTTCATATTTCTTTATAGCATTGATAAGCAAATCATATGGACTTTGTCATGGAACCTACGAGAAAAGAAAGTCATGCAATCTGACGCACACGTTATAAGCGCGGGCAAAAAAAAACAAACATTTATTATAATAAAGAAGCTGAAATACTTGGTTGTCAGCATTGAACATTTTTATCTCTTTGATTGATGCAAAAAATGTATCCGATTTCATAGCTTGTTGCATCAACTTAAACTATTTATAACAAATACACACAAAGTAATTGCTTCATGTTTTCACTCTAGACCCACTGTTTCTCGATTCAATCCACAATATAAATGGAATTGTATGTGTGCTGATATCCGAAATGTGCCTCTATTGATAAATCTATATATGCAAAATGAGAATAAGATCCAAATACTTTCTTGGTTACGTTCAGTCAAACAAAAGAAAACAAATTCAGTTGCCATATGCGATACACGCTTAGGCGATCAAGTCTCTTGCGAGACATGACTGAATGGGCAGAAGATTTTCTTGCAGTAGGTTGCCATTACTTTCAGCGGTAGGCTGGTTACCAACCAAGGCTATAGAAGTTAATCTTTCCTGCTATTCACCTTATAACTGAAAGCAAAAGTGATGCATTAATACCTTTCCTAAGGGAATTTGTACGTAAGTGTATAAAACAAATTCGACCGGAATTCGAACTCGGCTGTCTGATTTCTCATTCTGAGCCGATATCCACTGCATTAGAACGCACACACAAAAAGCTATACTAGAAAAGAAACATGAATGCTGCCAAATTACGTCGGGTAAATAAAATACCTTTTCTTTAATTTCTGTTTGAATTTTTGAGAAGGTGATTTATCATTACTGGTATCCAGACGAATGTCCTCATCGTTTTCTGATAAAAGTGATTCAGTCATTGTCTACGCTGGAACTTCTTTAGGGACATGCCCACCCAAGGATTTCAAAGGAGCCCTTTATTTAATCTACGATGGTTATATTGTTCTTCTTTGATGTCTAGGTCATATTCACATTTGGCTCTGCTCAGTTATTCACGCCCTGTTTTCAACGGGGCGCAGAGACTCAACTCTTTTCATTACAATGTCACAAACATTCATAAATAAACGCTTTCAAACACTAGACTATTGTCCGATGGTATTTTTTCATTAGTCTTTACAGGTGGTACTGAAATCACCAGTAGCATAATGGAGTCTATAGATCTGTTATCTAATTCTCTATTTTATATTTACCTCAAAATAAGCGCATTAACAAGAAAAATATGTTCATAATATATATATATATATATATATATATATATATATATATATATATATATATATATTAGGCTGAATATGAATACTGTAGTAATGTTCTAAAATGTTTAAAAAGAACAGTTTGTCATGCTTTAACATATGTATGACCATGACATTACAACAAAAAAGATCCATTTTGGATAATTTTCACGTTCTAATGAACGCTAAGCAATTCGTCAATCATTATATTTGAGCAAGAAGAAAAGTTACAGTAATTTTTAGCAACACAGTTTTGCGGTTATTTTTTACACTCCTGAAGATTATCTCGGAAAGAGATTGAAAGTACTTGGAAACATAGAGAAATGAATAATAAAATTATCTATAAAAGTAACTGTTCATTTCTTACATCTTTCAATTATAAGAATCGAAAGATTATCTGAGAGTATGAACGGATTTTATTAAAAATAAGCAGACTGACATATTCAAAAGAAATTTTGCTACCTAAACACACACACACACACACACACACACACACACACATATATATATATATAATCTTTTCAGCCCCAGAGTGCAATACTGCCACTTTTGCGCAGGGGATTTCAATGAGAGGAGGGGTAAGTGAGAAAAATAACACATAATCAAATGATCAGGAAGCTTGCCCATTCAAAACGATCTTCATTTCACGATATGATAGGATCGATTGGATTAAACCGAAAAATCGTCCAGAAATACCCTAGCACTCAGTCCTCTAGTAAATATTTAACCCTTCAGTAAATATTGGCCTCCAGTAAATATTCAGCCCTTCAGTGAAAATTCAGTATTTCAGTGAACGCTGGACAGTCTCTTCACAGATGAAGAAGAGAATTGAAGCAGCAGAAATGTGATTCTACACAAGGATGCTGAGAATACCACGGCATAAAAGGTGAGCAATGACGAAGTTTTATAGAAAACAGAAAGAAAAAGAACGCTTATACTTAACATTGAATTCCAGTTGAATTCTTTGCATGCACTTACGCGCAAATAACATTGGAAAAGATATTGATCCATTTCTTCCCTCCAGTTTTGAGTTAAATAGGAGGACAGATTAGGTTCTATAGACTTGGCTGGTAACCAGTCTACCGCAGAAAGTAATGGCAATCTACTGCGGGATAAACATCTGCCCAGTCTTTCGAGACATGATTACCCAAGCGTGTATGACGTATGGCATTTAACTGACTGATGTAATGGCGCAATACATGTAGCACTGTTGAATAATCTCTGGTGCAGTGGATAGCGACTCGGAACGACAAATCGGGGAGCCGATGTCGAATTCCAGTTGAATTCCTTGCATTCACTTATGCACAAATACCCTCGAAAATAGTATTAACCCATCTCTTCCCTCCAGTTATGGGTTAAATAATAAGATTGGGTTTGCTAGCCTTGGCTAGCAACCAGTCTACCGCAGAAAGTTATGGCAAACTACTGCGGGATAATCTGCCCAGTCAGTCATGTCTCTTTCGAGACATGATAACCCAAGCGTTTATGACGTATGGCATTTAACTGAGTGTCTTTTTTCGATTCATGGTCACTCAAGGATATTTTTGCCTAAGTGAATCCGAACTCAACCCTTCAATTTCTCATCCTGAGCTATTATGCATCACACCAGCCGCACATCTGAGTTTACAGCATCTGGTATTCACAAGTGGTTACTAATCTAGGTACTAACCAGACTCGACTTTGCCAACTTCGCTGGTCGGGCGAGAACCTGTGTTTCAACGTGATATGGCCATAAGCTCGTAATATTCACTTATACACAAATACCCTTGAAAAAGGCATAAATCTATCTCCTTTACCAGCTGCGACGTATTCTAAAAAAAGTCATCGTTATCTCCAAAGAATTGTTACTGCAATATTCAATCTCAAGCGTGTGAAAGTAATGGCATTCTACTGCGGGATAATCATCTGCCCAGTCAGTCATGTCTCTTTCGAGACATGATTACCCAAGCGGGTATACTTGATTAATACTTAACATCAAAAAAGGCAAGTTGAAATTCCTAAGGCCCATAACGAGAAAGAAAGAAACACAGTAGAAATTGAATGCAAAAGGGACAAAAGAAAATGACGCATAACCTACTTAACAAACTTGAGTACATGGATGACGAAACAGAATTTAGGTGTGATAACAAAAAGACAAAATGTATTAAGTGCTAGAAAGAACGGAAATTGTGGAGAGTCATGATCGCCTACGTCTTAAAGTGACACGTCTCATAAAAGAAGAATAATTCTGGCTGCCACCCCATCGAGCAGTAATTTGTAAGCCAGTCATTGTCACTTTCATTCTCTTTCTCCTATCTATCTATCTATCTATCTATCTATCTATCTATCTATCTATCTATCTATCTCTATCTCATTCTCACTATCCTTTTTCTTCTCTCTCTCGTTCTTCTCTCCTTCGTTCTCTTTCTCATATCTATCTATCTATCTATCTATCTATCTATCTATCTATGTGTGTGCAAGCAAGGCTCAAAGTTGCTTTTTGTATTCTTCGTTCCCGTTACACGTTCCTTCAGAACATAGGAGATCATGGTTCTCCACAACATCTGGTCCTTTAGCTATTAGCAATGTTTACTCTTCTAATCCCAGTTCTGACAACTATCTACAAAAGTTCGTTAGTTAGGTTAGTTGTTGTTTTCCTCGTTAATAAAGGATTTGATGTTTTCCTCATTAATAAAGGATTTGATGTTTTCCTCATTAATAAAGGATTTGATGTTTTCCTCATTAATAAAGGATTTGATGTTTTCCTCATTAATAAAGGATTTGATGTTTTCCTCATTAATAAAGGATTTGATGTTTTCCTCGTTAATAAAGGATTTGATGTTTTCCTCGTTAATAAAGGATTTGATGTTTTCCTCATTAATAAAGGATTTGATGTTTTCCTCGTTAATAAAGGATTTGATGTTTTCCTCATTAATAAAGGATTTGATGTTTTCCTCGTTAATAAAGGATTTGATGTTTTCCTCATTAATAAAGGATTTGATGTTTTCCTCATTAATAAAGGATTTGATGTTTTCCTCGTTAATAAAGGAGTTAATGTTTTCCTCGTTAATAAAGGATTTGATGTTTTCCTCATTAATAAAGGATTTGATGTTTTCCTCGTTAATAAAGGATTTGATGTTTTCCTCATTAATAAAGGATTTGATGTTTTCCTCATTAATAAAGGATTTGATGTTTTCCTCATTAATAAAGGATTTGATGTTTTCCTCATTAATAAAGGATTTGATGTTTTCCTCGTTAATAAAGGATTTGATGTTTTCCTCATTAATAAAGGATTTGATGTTTTCCTCATTAATAAAGGATTTGATGTTTTCCTCGTTAATAAAGGATTTGATGTTTTCCTCATTAATAAAGGATTTGATGTTTTCCTCGTTAATAAAGGATTTGATGTTTTCCTCATTAATAAAGGATTTGATGTTTTCCTCGTTAATAAAGGATTTGATGTTTTCCTCATTAATAAAGGATTTGATATTTTCCTCATTAATAAAGGATTTGATGTTTTCCTCATTAATAAAGGATTTGATGTTTTCCTCATTAATAAAGGATTTGATGTTTTCCTCATTAATAAAGGATTTGATGTTTTCCTCGTTAATAAAGGATTTGATGTTTTCCTCGTTAATAAAGGATTTGATGTTTTCCTCATTAATAAAGGATTTGATGTTTTCCTCATTAATAAAGGATTTGATGTTTTCCTCGTTAATAAAGGATTTGATGTTTTCCTCATTAATAAAGGATTTGATGTTTTCCTCATTAATAAAGGATTTGATGTTTTCCTCGTTAATAAAGGATTTGATGTTTTCCTCGTTAATAAAGGATTTGATGTTTTCCTCATTAATAAAGGATTTGATGTTTTCCTCGTTAATAAAGGATTTGATGTTTTCCTCATTAATAAAGGATTTGATGTTTTCCTCATTAATAAAGGATTTGATGTTTTCCTCGTTAATAAAGGATTTGATGTTTTCCTCATTAATAAAGGATTTGATGTTTTCCTCGTTAATAAAGGATTTGATGTTTTCCTCATTAATAAAGGATTTGATGTTTTCCTCGTTAATAAAGGATTTGATGTTTTCCTCATTAATAAAGGATTTGATATTTTCCTCATTAATAAAGGATTTGATGTTTTCCTCGTTAATTAAGGATTTGATGTTATCCTCGTTAATAAAGGATTTGATGTTTTCCTCATTAATAAAGGATTTGATGTTTTCCTCGTTAATAAAGGATTTGATGTTTTCCTCATTAATAAAGGATTTGATGTTTTCCTCATTAATAAAGGATTTGATGTTTTCCTCGTTAATAAAGGATTTGATGTTTTCCTCATTAATAAAGGATTTGATGTTTTCCTCATTAATAAAAGTTTGATGTTTTCCTCGTTAATAAAGGATTTGATGTTTTCCTCGTTAATAAAGGATTTGATGTTTTCCTCATTAATAAAAAGTTTGATGTTTTCCTCGTTAATAAAGGATTTGATGTTTTCCTCATTAATAAAGGATTTGATGTTTTCCTCATTAATAAAGGATTTGATGTTTTCCTCGTTAATAAAGGATTTGATGTTTTCCTCATTAATAAAAGTTTGATGTTTTCCTCGTTAATAAAGGATTTGATGTTTTCCTCATTAATAAAGGATTTGATGTTTTCCTCGTTAATAAAGGATTTGATGTTTTCCTCATTAATAAAGGATTTGATGTTTTCCTCATTAATAAAGGATTTGATGTTTTCCTCGTTAATAAAGGATTTGATGTTTTCCTCGTTAATAAAGGATTTGATGTTTTCCTCATTAATAAAGGATTTGATGTTTTCCTCGTTAATAAAGGATTTGATGTTTTCCTCATTAATAAAGGATTTGATGTTTTCCTCGTTAATAAAGGATTTGATGTTTTCCTCGTTAATAAGGGGATTTGATGTTTTCCTCATTAATAAAGGATTTGATGTTTTCCTCGTTAATAAAAAGTTTGATGTTTTCCTCATTAATAAAAAGTTTGATGTTTTCCTCAGTAATATAGAATTTGATGTTTTCCTCATTAATATAGAATTTGATGTTTTCCTCATTAATAAAGGATTTGATGTTTTCCTCATTAATAAAGGATTTGATGTTTTTCCTCATTAATAAAGGATTTGATGTTTTCCTCGTTAATAAAGGATTTGATGTTTTCCTCGTTAATAAAGGATTTGATGTTTTTCCTCATTAATAAAATTATTTGATGTTTTCCTCGTTAATAAAGGATTTGATGTTGTCCTCATTAATAAAGGATTTGATGTTTTCCTCATTAATAAAGGTTTTGATGTTTTCCTCATTAATAAAGGATTTGATGTTGTCCTCATTAATAAAAGTTTGATGTTTTCCTCATTAATAAAGGTTTTGATGTTTTCCTCATTAATAAAGGATTTGATGTTTCCTCATTAATAAAGGATTTGATGTTTTCCTCATTAATAAAGGATTTGATGTTTTCCTCATTAATAAAGGATTTGATGTTGTCCTCATTAATAAAGGATTTGATGTTTTCCTCATTAATAAAGAGTTTGATGTTTTCCTCGTTAATAAAGGATTTGATGTTTTCCTCATTAATAAAGGATTTGATGTTTTCCTCATTAATAAAGGATTTGATGTTTTCCTCATTAATAAAGTTTGATGTTTTCCTCGTTAATAAAGGATTTGATGTTTTCCTCATTAATAAAGGATTTGATGTTTTCCTCGTTAATAAAGGATTTGATGTTTTCCTCGTTAATAAAAAGTTTGATGTTTTCCTCATTAATAAAGGATTTGATGTTTTCCTCATTAATAAAGGTTTTGATGTTTTCCTCATTAATAAAGGATTTGATGTTTTCCTCATTAATAAAGGATTTGTTGTTGTCCTCATTAATAAAGGATTTGATGTTTTCCTCATTAATAAAAAGTTTGATGTTTTCCTCGTTAATAAAGGATTTGATGTTTTCCTCATTAATAAAGGATTTGATCTTTCCTCGTTAATAAAGGATTTAGTGTTTCTTCATTAATAAAGGTTGATATTCCTCGTTAATAAGGTTGATGTTTTCTCATTAATAAAGGTTTGATGTTTTCCTCTCATTAATAAAGGATTTGATGTTTTCCTCAGTAATATAGAATTTGATGTTTTCCTCATTAATAAAGGATTTGATGTTTTCCTCATTAATAAAGGATTTGATGTTTTCCTCGTTAATAAAGTTTGATGTTTTCCTCGTTAATAAAGGATTTGATGTTTCCTCGTTAATAAAGGATTTGATGTTTTCCTCATTAATAAAGGATTTGATGTTTTCCTCGTTAATAAAGGATTTGATGTTTTCCTCGTTAATAAAGGATTTGGTGTTTTCCTCATTAATAAAGGATTTGATGTTTTCCTCGTTAATAAAGGATTTGATGTTTTCCCTGTTAATAAAGGATTTGATGTTTTCCTCATTAATAAAGGATTTGATGTTTTCTCTCGTTAATAAAGGATTTGATGTTTTCCTCGTTAATAAAGGATTTGATGTTTTCCTCGTTAATAAAGGATTTGGATGTTTTCTCATTAATAAAGGATTTGATGTTTTCCTCATTAATAAAGGATTTGATGTTTTCCTCATTAATAAAGGATTTGATGTTGTCCTCATTAATAAAGGATTTGATGTTTTCCTCGTTAATAAAGGATTTGATGTTTTCCTCATTAATAAAGGATTTGATGTTTTCCCTTGTTAATAAAGGATTTGATGTTTTCCTCGTTAATAAAGGATTTGATGTTTTCCCTCGTTAATAAAGGATTTGATGTTTTCCTCGTTAATAAAGGATTTGATGTTTTCCTCGTTAATAAAGGATTTGATGTTTTCCTCATTAATAACGGATTCTTTGATGTTTTCCCTCGTTAATAACATTTGATGTTTTCCTCATTAATAAAGGATTTGATGTTTTCCTCATTAATAAAGGATTTGATGTTTTCCTCGTTAATAAAGGATTTGATGTTTTCCTCATTAATAAAGGATTTGATGTTTTCCTCGTTAATAAAGGATTTGATGTTTTCTCATTAATAAAGGATTTGATGTTTTCCTCGTTAATAAAGGATTTGATGTTTTCCTCGTTAATAAAGGATTTGATGTTTTCCTCATTAATAACGGATTTGATGTTTTCCTCGTTAATAAGCGATTTGATGTTTTCCTCATTAATAAAGGATTTGATGTTTTCCTCATTAATAAAGGATTTGATGTTTTCCTCGTTAATAAAGGATTTGATGTTTTCCTCATTAATAACGGATTTGGCTGTTTTCCTCGTTAATAAAGGATTTGATGTTTTCCTCATTAATAAAGGATTTGATGTTTTCCTCATTAATAAAGGATTTGATGTTTTCCTCGTTAATAAAGGATTTGATGTTTTCCTCATTAATAAAGGATTTGATGTTTTCCTCGTTAATAAAGGATTTGATGTTTTCCTCGTTAATAAAGGATTTGATGTTTTCCTCGTTAATAAAGGATTTGATGTTTTCCCTCATTAATAACGGATTTGATGTTTTCCTCATTAATAAAGGATTTGATGTTTTCCTCATTAATAAAGGATTTGATGTTGTCCTCATTAATAAAGGATTTGATGTTTTCCTCATTAATAAAGGTTTTGATGTTTTCCTCATTAATAAAGAATTTGATGTTTTCCTCATTAATAAAGGATTTGATGTTGTCCTCATTAATAAAGGATTTGATGTTTTCCTCATTAATAAAGGTTTTGATGTTTTCCTCATTAATAAAGGTTTTGATGTTTTCCTCGTTAGAAGTTGATTTGATGTTTTCCTCATTAATAAAGGATTTGATGTTTTCCTCATTAATAAATAATTTGATGTTTTCCTCATTAATAAAGGATTTGATGTTGTCCTCATTAATAAAGGATTTGATGTTTTCCTCATTAATAAAGGTTTTGATGTTTTCCCTCATTAATAAAGGATTTGATGTTTTCCTCATTAATAAAGGATTTGATGTTTTCCTCGTTAATAAAGGATTTGATGTTTTCCTCGTTAATAAAGGATTTGATGTTTTCCCTCATTAATAAAGGTTTTTGATGTTTTCCTCATTAATAAAGGATTTGATGTTTTCCTCATTAATAAAGGATTTGATGTTTTCCTCATTAATAAAGGATTTGATGTTTTCCTCATTAATAAAAGATTTGATGCTTTTCCTCAGTAACAAAGGATTTGATGTTTTCCTCATTAATAAAAGATTTGATGTTTTCCTCATTAATAAAGGATTAATTACCCAGCATGCGCTTATCGCATTATATAAAGCTACGCTAATCTTAGTCAAATGTTGATATGCAACCAAACGTTAAGCCATTTTCATAGTGAGGCGAAACGCAGATTAATATCGCAAAAATCTTCATAAACAGATCAGGTTAACAGTATTTACATTATTCGGCCTTCATCTTTGTTGCTATTTGTACAACGTTTTGGTCATTGTACGCTCCGGCCTTCTTCAGGTATAACGGCCGAAACGTCGAACAAATGGCAACAAAGATGAGGAAAATAATCCGAATAATGTAAATACTGCAAATACTACCTCATCTCAGAAATATAGGCAAATAGATCAGGTTAAATTCATGCGACATTTCGACCACGTAACTGAATAGAAACTCAGATTCTTGAAATCTATTTTTTAAAATTTTTCTTTTATTTACTTATTTCAAATGGAAGTTAAAGTATTTTTTAAATCATTTGACTCCATGCACAACAACAATAAGGGACACTTGAATGCAAAGGGTTACTGAGAGTGAAAGAAAAAAAGAAAGAATATTCAGGTAAAAATTCTTCTTTTAAATCTTTAAAACACATTTGAATTAATAAAGTTTTTCTTTTCGACAGTTGCTGATGAAGCAAGAATTTTCTTGCTGAAATGACCAGTCAAAGAAATTAAATTCCGACTTTATATATATATATATATATATATATATATATATATATAAACTTATTCATAAATGGAACTTTGGGTGTGTGTGTCTGGATGTCCGTTACCTATAGACTCCGAAACGGCTGAACCGATTTTCTTGAAAATTTACACAGTTGTACTATAAGCATCTGCGAGTGTTCTTAGCTAGGATTTGTGTCGAGGTACCTCTGATAAATATCGAAAATCGATAATCGAAAAAATCATGTTATAAAAGGTGCGGTCTGATTTTAATCAAATTTGATACTCATAGACAAAGATATAAGAAACGATATTCAGAAATTTCAAGGTTGCAGTTCTTACAATAGTGCAGAAAATCGATAATATATATATATGTAAAAGGCAAGGTGTTTGTGTGTGTGTCTGTTTATCTGCCTGTATGTCTGTATTTTTTTCAGCCCTTTTATTTTAGTTTTTGCTTCAGGTTTGGCTCTAAGTAGGTGTAATTGTAGTTCTTAGTCTCAGCCATGTTACCATTTAAACAGAGGACATATTTAGCCTTCAAAATTTTAGTTTATGACGAAAAAACTTTATTTGATATCGATACCAGGAAATCAAAATTTGACTTACATCCATTCATTTTTCTTTCATTCTACAGTTTCGCTTTAACTGGAGACAACTATTGCTTTTTAGTCTTTCGTGCCAACGTGCAAAGAGTCTGAAATCCAGGACCATGGATTAGTTTTAAAGTTTTTATTACACCCGAGCAACGCCGGGCTATACTGCTAGTACATATATATATATATATATATATATATATATATATAAAGTAATCTAAAAAATTCGAAACAGTTTCTTTTTTTACCCAAATGATTTTTATTTAAAGACTATCTAGATAGCCTGCATGCAATGCTTTTTGAAACATTTTGCGGTACGGAGAGAGGTGGTCAGTTTGCAAATTCATTTTCACGTCCTGGTATTAGTCCAATTTCAGATTCATATCTATTGCGATATCAAAAGTCAGGCTTTTGAAGAGTTTCTACAGATCTTTCTTGATTTTATCGTTCACTTTTCTTTTATCTGGCATCATCACCATCAATCCGTCACCCCTGAAAGGTCATGGTCATTTATTTTTACTATTTTATTCATTTTACTTAATATATAGAGGTTCATCAATTTAGACACCTCTGCACCGTCAAAAGATCCTGGGGGGGGGGGCATCAAATGCACATTTTTTTTTTTTTTTTTTAGCCATGTATCATTGTTGCGGAAAAGTATAAGTTTTCTACAGTGTAAAATGATTACGACTTGCCCAGGTGTTATATTAATAAACTCCTTGGCGAAATTCAATGCTTCAAACAGTAAATATTCAGATATGGAAGCACAAAAGTTCTTTATATTGTATTTAATAAACGATTTATTTTTATTTGTTATTTCTCGGAACCAAGATATACATTCTACTGTGCCTTTCTAGCGGTTAGCATGTGTTGCTAACCGGAGTAAATCAAGCATTTCTTGTAGGATTTTCTTCTTTATTTTTTCAAATTCGTTTTTTGTTGGGTTAATTAGACAAAATGGTGGATTATTTGAAATGTTTTCCTTGCGGTCCTTTACAGTTAGAAAGGCTTGCTGGACGATGTCACTTTGGTGCTTTCGATAAAATTTGATGACCTCTTCACTCATTTTTACCCATACACCTTCGGGTTCATCTTGTAAATGTTTCCGGTTTTATTGCCTTTAATTAGAATTTTCAAAGTTTTAATTTTTTCACCTCATTACCCAGGCGTTTCTGAAAGATGCTGTTTACTTTTTGAACTTGATCTTATCCATTATGCCAAGTATATCCTTTTCAAAACCAGTCAACTCAGCTATTAGGGGTGGGGTCATTTTTTATTTTTTATTTTTTATTTTTTGGTTTTAAACTGAAATTTTCCAATCTCATCTGTGCTACTTACATATTTATTCAGGAAAAACAACTCCTCCTATCTTATTCTCACAAGAACTGTCCAATTTTGTGTAATAATATTAGCACGTATTCATGCTTGTTAGGTAAAAGGGTGTTCTTTAATGAGTAACTGTTGTATCCCGGGAGGGGATAAACAGAGAAAGAATAGTGCAAGAAACAACTCTTAACACTGAAGATATATAAAGAGAGATTTATTATACCTCATTACAATAAACCAAATACAAGTACACCAACGAACAGTTAACACGAATAACAATAAAGAAGGCAATGTCTCTATATAGGACGTATGCGTCCGTCTTGAGAAGAAGGCTTCCGTCTAGTGACGTCTAACTCTCGTTTAAGACCGATGGCTTTCGACTCTCGTATAATGACGAATAATCTCGATCACTCCCGTGTAATGACGAAGACTCTCGTATAGCCACGAAATCACTCGATCTCTCTCGAGCGCTATCTCTCTGTAGTTCGTTCTATTCCCGGTGTTTTATAACCCGGGCCATACCCATTCCTGGGTAGGAACAGGATATTCCTCCACAACAATATTTCTCCACAACAGTAACGTAATTTAAACTTTGTGTTTCTTTCCATTATTATTCAACCGTTGTTGTGCATATAAGGTCCCAGCATGTGACACATTTGGAAGGTGCCTGAAAACGATATCACAAGTTGATTCAAGCTTTGGAAGTGAAACTGAGTAGCAAAAGAAGTAAAGGAAAGCAGGAAAAGAAAGGACTAACCAAACATTCTACGAATAACCGAATGTATGTTGGTTACCAAGGGGAAAAAAGCAAAGATACTAGTTTCGACACCAAAATCTAACAAGTATGAACATTTGAATTTCTGAGAATTTTTTTATAAACACAAGACGTGAAATGTGACACAGAAACCTAAAGCGAATTTGAGATAAAGAATGATGTCTTCCAAATGCTAAGCAAAGTATTAAGAAACAGGAAAATTGTCGTTAGTAAAAAAGAAAATAGTGCTTAACTGCTACATAACATCTATTTTCCTTTATAACAATGAATACTGGGCAATCTCTCCACAGATTAAGAAAAAACTTGAGGCAAAAGAGATATGATTCTATAGAAGGATGCTGACGATACCATGGATGAAGTGCTTCCGCAACAAAGAAGTATTAATGGAAATAGAAACAAAAAGAACACTTCTACCTAGAATCAGAAATCGACGGTTAAAACTGCTAGGACACAATATGAGGAAGAAAAATTGTAGAATTTAACGCTCGTAGAACATATCGTTCCATTGTTCGGTGTGGTTAGGTGACAGGAGAGACCAGCCGATTGCTCGAAAGCAGACTGGGCAGACTGGACAGCTTCAGTGGAGAGGCAGGGCCTCTTGATCAACACGGAAAAATTCCGGTTGAACGGTGCATTTTGTAAGCACGGGCATCTCGATTTTAATTTCTTTCCGTAGGACCGGTTGCAGGTCACTTGGTAGGATAGGGCGACCGTTCCGGTAGGAACCACGGGGAGGTGAACCTGCACCATGACTTCATCAAGCTAAGGAAGATGTGGAGCCGTAATTATAATATCACAGAACATATCGAATTTAGCCCTCAGAGAACATATCAAAGGCACAATGAACAGGTGTTGCAACAAACTACCTACCTGTCATATTTGTGTGAATGGATGACGGAACGGGGTGGTTTGTTAAAAAGAGAAACGTTAGTAAGAGTTATAAGGGTTAGGTAGTTGTGGAGAGCCTTGATCAGTCACATTTTAAAGGGACAGAACATATAGAAGGATCCCGTTAATGTGCATTTTTATTTATTTATTTTTCTTTTTGGTATGTGAAAGTTGGTAAGCAGAGACCGAATGTGTGCTCCTCATGCTGAAATGATAATACAAACCACGTAGAATGTGGAGTGTTGGCGGAAATAATGAAGTGGGGATCACATTTCTCCATAGCAACCAGCAACAAACAGATTTTAATTGCAGACAGGCAGCGTTGAATAAACAAAGAAAGGAGAGGAGCTTTTTTATCCATGAGAACAGATCTGAAGAATAGCCCTTAACAATAATATTTGTAGGGATTGTACGAATAAACATTTTAATTTCGAAAACCGAGTAAACATATCTATCTATCTATCTATCTATCTATCTATCTATCTATCTATCTATCTATCTATTTCTCACTATCTTTTTTCTTCTCTCTCTCGTTCTTCTCTCTTTCGTTGTCTTTCTCCTATCTATCTATCTATCTATCTATCTATCTATCTATCTATCTATCTATCTCATTCTCTTTCTTCTCTCACTTCTCTTTTTTTCTCTCTCTCGTTTTTTCTTTCGTTGTCTTTCTCCTATCTATCTATCTATCTATCTATCTATCTATCTATCTATCTATCTATCTATCTTTTTTCTTCTCTCTCTCTCGTTCTTCTCTCTTTCGTTGTCTTCCTCCTATCTATCTATCTATCTATCTATCTATCTATCTATCTATCTATCTCTTTCTCACTATCTTTTTTCTTCTCTCTCTCGTTCTTCTTTCTTTCGTTCTCTTTCTCATATCTATCTATCTATCTATCTATCTATCTATCTATCTATCTCATTCTCTTTCTTCTCTTTATCACTCTCTTTTATCTTCTCTCTCTCTCTCTCTCTCTCGTTTTTTTCTTTCATTCTCTTTCTCCTATCTATCTATCTATCTATCTTTTTTCTTCTCTCTCTCTCGTTCTTCTCTCTTTCGTTCTCTTTCTCATATCTATCTATCTATCTATCTATCTATCTATCTCATTCTCTTTCTTCTCTTTCTCACTCTCTTTTATCTTCTTTCTCTCTCTCTCTCGCTCTTTCTGGTTTTTTCTTTCATTCTCTTTCTCCTATCTATCTATCTATCTATCTATCTCTTTCTCACTATCTTTCTTCTTCTCTCTTTCTCGTTCTTCTCTCTTTCGTTCTCTTTCTCATATCTATCTATCTATCTATCTATCTATCTATCTATCTATCTATCTATCTATCTCATTCTCTTTCTTCTCTTTCTCACTCTCTTTTATCTTCTCTCTCTCTCGTTTTTTTCTTTCATCCTCTTTCTCCTATCTATCTATCTATCTATCTATCTATCTATCTATCTCTCTCTTTCTCACTATCTTTTTTCTTCTCTCTCTCTCGTTCTTCTCTCTTTCGTTCTCTTTCTCATATCTATCTATCTATCTATCTATCTATCTATCTATCTATCTATCTATCTATGTGTGTGCAAGCAAGGCTCAAAGTTGCTTTTTGTATTCTTCGTTCCCGTTACACGTCCCTTCAGAACATAGGAGATCATGGTTCTCCACAACATCTGGTCCTTTGTAGCTATTAGCAATTCGCTGCCATAAAAGTGGATTGATATTGCGTAGCAGTTCAATACTTTTTTTTGTTCCTTAAAAGAATTCCTGTTTCTAAATAAATTGGTCCTGGGTATGACGGTAAACTGCATCCGGCAGCAAGGCCTCTCATGGGGAGGTTGCAATGATCATGGAACCACCTCTTAATTGCTGTTGTTCCCAGGTTCACCCTGACCCAGAGTGGTAGCTGTTTAGTAACTGGTGGTAAAATGAATGAACTTAGACGGCGCTGTTTCAATATTCTCTCTCTCTCTCTCTCTCCATGAGTGTGACATGAAGGATATATATATATATATATATATATATATATATATATATATATATATATATATACATACAAAAATATAGCATACAAAAAATACATTCTTAACTTACAACTTTTTAGTAGTTTTCCCTATATATATTTATTATAAATTATGTTTTAGAACATGCACATTATTTTTTAATATATGTCCTCGACAATCATATGTTTGTTTCAACGTTGGGTGCCCAACGTTTCTTTAGGAGGTAAAAGCAAAACTGAATTCGTCTGCTCCCTATATTTGGTTCATTGTTGTTGTGGGAGGTTGGTTGGGTTATTGATATATATATATATATCACAGTCTTTATTTTAATAGACATGATAGAATGATAGAATTCCTATTAATTTTCTCTTTGAATTATGTGATATCCATTTTAGCTGTTTCAGTTGCTGAAAGTCCTTAAGCTGACTCTCTTCAAACGAATAAACTTGTGACCTTATATATCGAGATCCATTTGTCTTTCTGATGGACAAAATATCGTGTATATATATATATATATATATATATATATATATATATATATATATATATGTTAGTGCGTTTTAAACAATTTCTTCTACAAATGAAAATTATTTCTGACTCAGCCTGATACAATAGGCATCATCTGATAAAATCAGTTTTATTTTTCAAACTCCTTTTCCCCAACTTTTACCTCTACGAGGCGTGCAACTGACAGTTCCTTCGTCAAAACTATTCATGCACACATATATAGACGCACGTGCACATGCAAACACAGACACACATGTATATTAATAATGATGGACTGAAAATATACAAATGGGTCAGTCATAACCAGATTAAAACCTTAAAAAAGTTTCATACTTTGAGAGTTGTGCAACAGAGAACATATCATACCGATAGACAGTTTCATCTTACAAATTAAGCACACGAGTTGAAGCTGAAAAAGGGTTTACTGTAAAATAATGGTTAGTAAGACTGTAATGGAGTCTTGTGGAATACTCAGCGCATCTTCGTAAATATTAACTTTGGTGTCGATGTCTGGTGTAAAGAGAAGGCGAGCAAAGGAAATATGGCTTGCAAGCTTAGCTGCTTGCAGAGCATTTCTGGTGGAAAATTTTCAGTCATCATAGGAACACCATCAGTATGTCTTTCTAAAAATATGTACCTAAAAAAATTAAACAGAATTTTGCACCATCTATAAAATTATTACTATCTAAATCTTTTAGGTTTCTTCACTATTACGAATATATGCATGTATATATATATATATATATATATATATATATATATATATATATAACAGACATTGAATGCTTGTTATGTTTAAACATAAGCCGTTCTAAACATTGTATCTTGGCTTTAATTTCAGGTGAAAATAAAAATAAAAATTCTCCAACATTTGGATTTTTTTTATCATGTTGGTTTTAAGATTTTGGCTCATATGAGCCATCTTTAGAGAGGTTTTTTGTCTTTATTTTCACCTGAAATTAAAGCAAAATTCGATGTTTAGAACGGGTCATGATTAAACATAATATACATTCGTCGTCTGTTATATTTAACAGTATATGTTAAGATAATTATCTGCTGCCGCGATACATTAATTTAAGTATATATATATATATATATATATATATATATGTGCGTTTGTGTGTGTGTGTGTGTATATATATATATATATATATATATATGAATGAGTTGAATATATGGATCAGAATCCGACATGATTATAAAATAAAGTAAAGAACAAAGAAGGAAACGTATCTCAATCTAACTTGTTCAAAAGTTAGATATGTTAAATTCAGATACGTTTTCAACTTTGTTCTTTAGTTTATTATGACATTCATATAGCTTAAGAAACAGATATAATCTATGTTTGACAAAAATAAAATAAAATTTTGAAGTTTCAATACCAGAATATACTCCTAAATAAAGCGATGGAGATTATTAGTACGTGTCGTCAAAGAAAAAAAGTATAAATTGCAATAATTACCGTATTCTTCCAATTAGTCACAATAAATTTTTTTAAATTTTCGCTATTTTTTAAAATTTTCCCTCCTACCTACCACTACTAACTCAGGGATCAAGCCACATAACACTCACTACCAAAGAAAAAATTACTACTAAAATTCCGCTAGCTTAACCCTATAAAAACCAATACAGAAAAATTTAAAATTTTGAAATTTAAATATCAGAAAACCCGGTGTGGGCGACAAAGAGAACCTCGCTGCAGAGTTTGAAAATGACCTCCAATCCGTAGTGGCCTGGGGTAGGAAATGGCTAGTAAATTTCAGTGCTTCTAAAACGAAGCTGTTATCAACTAACCACCATAGACAATCGCATCTACCTCTCATTAGCATGGAACAGGCTTGCCTCCCAGAGAGTAAAACACTACGCCTCCTTGGCCTTACACTTTCGGCGGACCTCAAATGGAATGATTATATCGAATCCATTGCCAAATCTGCCGCTATGAAAGTCGGCTCTCTGTGCAGGGCCCGGAAGTTTTTCCCGCCTGAATCTATCCTGCACATATACAAATCTACCATCCGCCCATGTATTGAATACTGCTGCCACATCTGGTCGGGTGCCCCTGCTACTCTCCTTGGGCTTCTTGACAAAATACAAAGGAGAATCTGTAACGTGGTTGATACTGACTTGGCAGACCGGCTGCAACCACTCTCTCACCGGCGTGATGTGGCTTCCCTGTGCTTCTTCTACAAGTACTTTCATGGCTTCTGCTCCGAAGAACTTAGATCATTGGTGCCGCCTAAGCACGGATTTACACGAGATACTAGATTATCAACTAGGTCCCACCATTTTACAGTTAAACAGATAAGATGTAACCGTAATTTCTACTCCAACAGCTTCTTTTCTCGCGCTTCCCGCCTGTGGAATTCCCTTCCACATGTCTGCTTTCTCGACAGCTACAATCTCCAGGTGTTTAAATGTAGGGTCAATAGACACCTCCTATCACACTAACTTCCAGTTATTCTCCCAACACTCTCATCTACCCAACCCTCATTCTCGATATCCTTACCCACCTATCACCACCCTCTGACATTTCCTATATTTACCAATCCTTTCTCCACTCTATGTAGACCCCTGCGCAGTAGTGGCAGTGAAATGCCTTGCTCGGGATGAAACGTTTATAAAAAAAAAAGAATATGCTCTTGAATAAAAACTAAGGGAGATCATTAGTATGTATCGTCATTGAATTAAGTATAAATCGAAATAAACATCGTATTCGTCCAATTAGTCACAATAAGTTTTTTTTAAAAAAATTGGCTAAACAGTTACTTCCCCCTTACCTATCACTACTAACTCAAAGGTTAAGCCACATACATCCCACTATAAATTATTACTAAAACTCCGCTAGCTTAACCCTATAAAAACCAATATTTCCCAACCCCTTCCTTTGCTAGAGCAATCCTCTGGGCTTAGAATTTTTCCTCATTCTTTCTTTAAACGGAGCTGAGAATGCATGTCTTAAAATCATGTTGAAAATCGCTACTTCCTCTCTAAGTTTTATCTGAAATTACAGATATATATATATATATATATATATATATATATATATATATATATGTATATATATATATATAATTCTTCTATACCACTTTCTCTCTTTGAAATAACCCCTGTTTTTCTGTTTTTAAAATATATATATATATAATTTAAAAACAGAAAAACAGGGGTTATTTCAAAGAGAGAAATTGGTATAGAAGAATTAAAAGGCCGAGAAGTCACGAAAGTTTTGTTTATAGTAAAGATTTATTGCTATTATTACTATTATTAATATTACTTGCTATTTATATGTTATATTAAGTGTCCATAATAGTATTTGTGTTGCTACACATGTTTCGAGTCCAAAGCTGACTTTCTTCAAACGAATAAACTTGTGACCTTATATATCGAGATCCATTTGTCTTTCTGATGGACAAAATATCGTGTATATATATATATATATATATATATATATATATATATATATATATATATACAGAAAATCTAAGCACGAGCCAATAAACCTACCTAGGTTTCACCCTACGGTTCTTCAGAGCCCGTAGGTAGGTTTACTGGCTCGTGCTTAGATTTTCTGTCTTTGTTGCTCTACTTTCGTATTGAGCGCTTTAGTGTTAAGGTTTTCGTCTTGGTTTTTTTTTTCTTTCTTACGGGTACTTGACTTTTTGTTCATGTACTTCGTTTGTTTCTTTTTTTACGTCCCCCTCTTTTCCCTCCGAGTTCGTCCTCGGTGGGTTGTTCAAGACGATTTAAATTATAGCTTAATTAGTACTAATTTTGGTAGAGTTAGTTCTGTTACTATTAGTTCTGTAATTACTATAGTTAATAATATTATATATATATATATATATATATATAATATTACTATTAAAAAGCACTAATATATATATATATATATATATATATATATATATATATATATATATATATATATTAGTGCGTTTTAAACAATTTCTTCTACAAACGAAAATTATTTCTGATTCAGCCTGATACAATAGGCATCATTTGATAAAATCAGTTTTATTTTTTAGATTTTTTTCCCCAACTTTTACCTCTACCATATTATGTATGGTAGACGACTCTTTTGCTATGTTCTCACTTTCACAAACCTTTTAGGTTTCGGCTAGAATTTCCTGCTTTATATAAATGATCCATCACGTTTGCATAAACAGATCGACGGAGATATCTTGAACAAATCTCATAAGTCAAATGTCACCATTTTTAACGTTAAACAGGAATAAGCCCCATTGTCGTCCGGAATGTATCAGGGTCCTTTTTATTTACAAATGATCCTAAACGAAACTGAGACTCTAAAAATGTTATTTTCTAAGCTTGGTAAAGTAAGGCACAAGACATATTTCAGGGTCAGACAACAAGTTACCCATTCTTGATTTACAATGTTTGAAATATTTAAGCACAATCCACATTTCCGAGCTAGTAAGCTGAAGTTCTTTATTATTTCACTATTGTTCACCAAATAGAAGGTTAAAGGTAGATGGTTACTGAATGAGTTTATTGTTTGAAGAAAAAAGGTGGTGAATATATATAAATATATATATTACCTCCTTTTTTGTTAATACAATAAACCCATTCATATATAAATTATATATATATATATATATATATATATATATATATATAGTTTATGAAATGTTACAGAAAGTTACAAAATGGAAATTAACTCTGACATATTTTTTATTTGTTTGTTTAAACATTAATTTTAATGGATACTCGTATTTCAGTTGCTACTCTGTTTAAAATTTTTTAAGGAAACTATTTATCCTCCGGCAGGATCTGAAAAACTGCGACCCCTATGACTGTGCCTGCCAGAGGATGCATATTTTATCGAATTTTCTCGAAAATTCAGGACGGTATTATATATATATATATATATATATATATGCTGCTTAATTATAAAAAACAAAAACAAAAAAAAGAATCTACTCAAATAAAAGTATTCATTAAAACATAATTTTCAAACAAATGAGTTATATATATATATATTTTAAATTACTTAGTTTTTGGTCGTAATAAAATTAGATCAGTGCACATTTGTATTAAAAAGTGTTTAATACAATTATATTGTACAACTTTTGAATATGTGGTTCAATCACAAGTCTACATTCAAAATAGAAAACTTAAAAACCGTACAAAATTGGCTAGCCACGTGTGGAAATTGAAATGAAAATATGGAAAAACCCAGACATAACGTGGAGTACTGTAAAAACAGCCAAGCCTTACAACGGTGGTAAAATATGTAGCCTGTGCCAAGAAGAAAAGTTAGCTATTATGCTATCCCCAAACAAAACAAACTATTGAATGAAAGAACGGAAATTATGACTAAGTGTAACCATACCAAAAAATACCTATTAGGTTCATAAAATCATAGATTAAAATGTTATAATTTCTTGCTATTTTAAAAATTGCGCGTTCAAAAATTCCCTGCCACGTGAGCGTTCAAAAAAACCACCGCTACGTGAGCGTTCTTAAAAAAGGTAAACGGTAAAATCAGTTATAGAAAAATTTACAAATGGAATATATATATATCAGTAATTTCGTATCCGAGGATGAAAATATATATTTTACACAAAATATATTGATAATTTTTCTTCTCTTCGACAGATTCAATTAACTCAATGTGGAATGGTAATCACACAGATCGCGCATTATGCAGTGAAAATTTCAGATCAAAATTTAATTAATCACTATGTGGCTGATGAGAAAAAGTTTTCGGCACGATCTAGAAGTGATTTACAGATTTTATGTCTAATCCGAAGGGAGCTGAGATTTCAGCAAACCCCTTGTATATATATATATATATATATATATATATATATATATATATATATGTGTGTGTGTGTGTGTGTGTGTGTGTGTGTGTGTGTCATTTCTCCACCATTCGTACACCATTCTTCCACGCAATACTTTGATAATGGCTTGGTGCTCATGCTATATATTAAGAGATCTTTGATGAAATCTGAAGAAGAATATGCAATGTCATTGATCCTGACCTGGTTCCTGGGCGTCAGCTAATTTCCAATCACCTTACTGTAGATTGCTTGTGCCGTTTCGCTTTTTTATGAATGCTTTCATGGAAATTGATCTGATGAACTTTTATGGCACATAGACTCTATCTATTGACGGAATGGTCTCGTCATGTTCAAGTTGAAATAGCTTAATATAACCGTAACTTCCATGCTAACAGTTTTTTTTGTCACACTTTTCATTTATAAAACTCTCACCTTGCTTTCCAGTCAGTTGAGTGTGAACACGGATCGCCAAAGAAGTAAGATCTGATGAAAGGCCAATTGCGTAATCAAATCTAGTTTCAATGAAATGTTTTTCCATTTGTCCAAACCTTTGTCGTGATTCTATATCCTATATCAACCACCCCATATATATATATATATATATATATATATATATATATACAAATTAGTTTTTTTCTTTAAAATGCATTTAATTTACATTGCTACACGGAAATTTCTGTTTCCAGATGTTAGCTCATCATCAGGCAATGTTGAATAATTGTAATGAAATTGATTTCCATTTTCTACATGTATATATATTTTTAAGCATAGATGATTGTCAGAAATTGTTAATCATTGTTTTTTATATTCTGTTATTTTATTGTTCTCCCTACTTAATAAGGCTTTTCTATTTATATTTTTTCAAACTCAGGAAACTCTTGTGTCTTAGTGGCTTTGTTACCTTGCTTAGGGGGAAATGATTGATATATATTAAGAACTTGAATAAGTTATCACAAATTTTTCATAAAAAGTAATGTTTTATTTTTTAAAAATTAGTTACAAACATGTCACTGAAATTATTGTCCATCTCTAGCCATTATGTTATTTCATTTTTCTAGCAGCACTTGAATTCCACATCGGAAAAACGACATGTCTTTTATGGCTAAGAGCGAGTCCACCCATTTTTTTTTAATATCTTTAAAAGAATGAAAGTGCTGATCAGCCAGACCATCTGTCATCAATCAGAACAAGTGATAATCGGACAAAGCAATATCTGGTGAATGCGACGGGTGGGGTAGGACTTCCAATTTAAGCATTTCCAAGTAATTTTCACCCACTTTGCAACACATGGCCTTGCGTTGTCATGTTGCAAAATCACTTCGTTGTGTCTCTGTTTATATAGCGGCCGTTTTTTTTTTTTATCGATGCTTGGCCGCGATCTCTTGTGATGATTTCGGTCGGTTTGAGCAGCTCATAATAAACTAAACCCAGCTGATTCCACCAAATACAGAGCAGATACTTCGAACCATGTATATTCTATGCTTAGGGTTATCGTCGCGTATCCACTTTTTATCGCCGGTCACAATACGATGCAAAAAAAACTTTTTTTCTGCCGTTAATGAAGCTGTTCACACGTGACAAGACGCCGTTTAACGTCTCTCGGCTTCAATTCGTACAGCATCCAAAGTGTTTGCTTTTAAATCATTCCTAATGCTTTCAAACGTTTCGAAACTGCTGTGTGTGATCAACTCTTAATTGTTTTGCAACTTCTGCTTGAGCCTGACATGTGTTTTTATGAAGTAATGCGTCCAATTCTTCGTCTTCAAACATTTTCTGTGCGCCAGAGCGTTCTTTATTTCAACATCAAAATCATTATTTTTGAAGCGTCTAAACCAACCTCTGCTTTTTTATTAGAAAGAGTGCGGTAGCCGTAAGTCTTAACTAGAATTCTCTGTGTTTCAGCTGAAGATTTCTAACGAATAACGTAATGCAGTAAAATTTCCCGAAAATACACTTTTTGGGCACGAAATCTGTCATGTTTAACGCTATGAAAAACAAAGTTGTTTACACTTTGGAGAAATGACATACACTGAATTTCAAGCTTGCTTATTGTAATTCCTTAAAGATCTGTTATCAACTGAAACTAAACGCACGCAGTTCTGGGAACGCCATCTGTTGGCAGACTTATTCAACGTCCTAATATATATATATATATATATATATATATATATATGTGTGTGTGTGTGTGTGTGTGTGTGTGTGTGTGTGTGTGTGTGTGTGTGATAAATCAAGTTTAAAATACTTATAATTTATTTGTTAATTATACTTTTTACATAAATGGACATGAGGAAAGAAAAGGTGTTTCTCATGAGGTTTTATTTAAAGGTCAGTATGGGCACCAGATTTAGCTACCTGCTTTTCGAGCCACACAGGTGTCGCGTCAACTGATTTCACCAGGAACTCTTGTGATATGGAAGCCATAACTTATATTATTCTCACTTCCAGTTCTTCCAAAGTCTCGGTCTTGGTATAGGAGACTTGTTCCTTTAACCAACCCCAAAGGAAATATTCACAGGTGGTTAAGTCAGGACTCCTGGCTGGTAATTCATCCATAAAATAAGGAGTTACCTTTCAATCACCCGTATATCTATCTATCTATCTATCTATCTATCTATCTATCTATCTATCTATCTATATATATATATATATATATATATATATATATATATAGTTATGTATCAATTGTATACATAATTATATAATTATATTCCGATCTATAATACTCATTATATTGAGCACTATTTATAATAAAATAAATGCCAGAGCACTCAAAATAAAAAAAAAAACCTTGAGTCCTCTTCACCTGGAATTATATATATATATATATATATATATATAAACCATGACATTTATTTGAGGTGTTAACCTAAGAAGAATTAACTAATACACAATTACTCTTTGCATGAACATCCTACCTCTGTGAACTCAATAAAGAGCTTACTTCAAAAGATTGAAAATGCTATGCTAGTCACCAGAGGAAGGTATGTGGAAGACAACAGCTAAATTGTTGTGTTTGTAACAAATACGATGGGGACAACAGTTAGAATAAATGAATGTATGAAAATAATAATTTCTCACCAGAGAAATTCAGACACAAATAATAAAAGCTGAATTTAATAAAGTGTTTGGAAATAGGGTTAAGTGGGGTTGGTGCCCGTTTTATAAACTACAATGAAATGTTTGTTGCGATGTCAGTCTAATGCCACTAAATGTTCACTCCCCCATTCCCCCCACAAACACACAAAAAAATCACTAACATATTTTAAAATAAAGGAGAGTTGATTTTCGACACGGCCAATTTTCGGCATACGTGTGAAACCAAACACGGCAAATCTTTCAAAAAATACTTCAATTGACGGTGAAATTTGTTAGTATTTCGTCCAGGACCTGTTATATCAACAATGTCAAGGTTAGGAGAGAAAGGTTTTAATACTATAAACAATGACGCGATTGTAAATTCTGATACGAAGCGGTTAGTCAGCAATTACACACAGACACGCGCGTGCGCGCGCACACATATTTTCACAGGAAAACAAGCACATACATGCACAGATATATATATATATATATATATATATTTTCTTGTGCGTGCGTGTATGTATGTTAACGTGTGTGCTTTGTGTGCGTGTGAGTGTGTGTGTGTGTGTGTGTGTGTGTGTGTGTGTGTGTGTGTGTGTGTATGTGTGTGTAGTTCCAAAAGTTTTTTCTTTTGATTCTCTCTAGTTTTCCCTCTACCTACAGACAAGGAAAGAAATTGAATACACACAAACACACACATGCGAACACACACGCAAACATGCGAACACACACGCAAACACGCGAACACATACGCAAACACGCGAACACACTTGCACACACACACACACACACACACACACACACACACACACACACACACTATATATATATATATATATATATATATATATATATATATATATATATAGATGACCAAAAATGAGGCAAGGGGAAAAGTCTATTTTTTAAAAATTAAGCCAAAAAACGAAATGGTCTTACACTAAAATAAAATTAGCCACAATTTCGACCTAAAAATGCCATCGTCATCAAAACGGAAAATAATTTACCCAGAAGGACAATCCTCGAGAGTAACCCCATCAAATAATACCAAAATATTAATATTTTTCCCCAATCTCAGCATTCCTAATAGAACTCTCCTCAACAAACATTTACAGCAAACATCAAAAAATCAAAAGTAAACGGTTAATTTACGTTATAACAATATGAAAGATTTTTCTTCGAGTATGAAAAACGATGTTTTTTTAATGTCCAGTATTATTTAGTTGAGCTAATGAATATTTATGAGCGTTTTTATAATTTTCCAGTAGCAATCAACATTTTGTTTTTATTTATAGAATTTTATTTCACATATAGTTTTCCTCTTGACACTTTTTAGCCATACTGTTCATCATTATAGATTATATCTAAGAATATTTACACACACATATACGCACACACACACACACACACACACATATATATGTATATATGTGTGTGTGTGTGTGTGTATATATATAGAGAGAGAGAGAGAAAGAAAGAGAGATAGAAAGAAAGAGAGAGATAGAATAAGTAAAGAAAAAGTAGGAAAATGTGTCTTTAATCTAACATGTTTCACTTTAACAAGTTTCTTCAGAGATTTATTAAAGACGAATGATTTAAAAATGCAAGAGACAGTATGTTAATTGAGGTATAGTTTTATTGGCCAGATACGTGTCACGTGTGATAAAGCAATAGATGAATATTAAATCTAAAAGAAAAAACTTGTGTCTTTTTAAGTGAGTATGCCAACGCGTAATAAAAACATTAGATGTTGATTATGAATGTAAGCATATGCAATCAAAAATGTGTATTAAGAGCATCCAAACCATAGACACTCTATATGTCGATAACATTAGTATGCCAACGCGTAATAAAAACATTAGATGTTGATTATGAATGTAAGCATATGCAATCAAAAATGTGTATTAAGAGCATCCAAACCATAGACACTCTATATGTCGATAACATTAGTATGCCAACGCGTAATAAAAACATTAGATGTTGATTATGAATGTAAGCATATGCAATCAAAAATGTGTATTAAGAGCATCCAAACCATAGACACTCTATATGTCGATAACATTAGTATGCCAACGCGTAATAAAAACATTAGATGTTGATTATGAATGTAAGCATATGCAATCAAAAATGTGTATTAAGAGCATCCAAACCATAGACACTCTATATGTCGATAACATTAGTATGCCAACGCGTAATAAAAACATTAGATGTTGATTATGAATGTAAGCATATGCAATCAAAAATGTGTATTAAGAGCATCCAAACCATAGACACTCTATATGTCGATAACATTAGTATGCCAACGCGTAATAAAAACATTAGATGTTGATTATGAATGTAAGCATATGCAATCAAAAATGTGTATTAAGAGCATCCAAACCATAGACACTCTATATGTCGATAACATTAGTATGCCAACGCGTAATAAAAACATTAGATGTTGATTATGAATGTAAGCATATGCAATCAAAAATGTGTATTAAGAGCATCCAAACCATAGACACTCTATATGTCGATAACATTAGTATGCCAACGCGTAATAAAAACATTAGCTGTTAATTATGAATGTAAGCATATGCAATCAAAACTGTGTATTAAGAGCATCCAAACCATAGACACTCTATATGTCGATAACATTAGTATGTGTGAATGACAGTGACGAAATACACTTCCGTTCAAAATATGTAACAAGTATTGTACGCATGTGTCTTCGTCACTGTCTAGCAGCAAAATCACCGTCTATACAATTTTAACCTTGGCCAAAACCGATATTCCATGGTCCAGAATGCATATAGACTTCACAGGACCATTAAACGGAGCATACTATCCAGTGCTAGTCGAAAGTTACACTAAATAGTCAGAAATATTAACTTTTTACATGAGATTTTTGCAAGGTTCGGTGTGCCTGACTTTATTGTTTCAGATAACAAGAGACAATTTACGGCTAGTGAATTTAAAGTTTTCTGTAAAATATTAGCAATAGAGCACATCACAATGCCTCTATATCACTCAAGATCAAACGGACAAGCAGAACGGTATGTCGATACGTTTAAAAACGCACTGAAAATGTCAGGAGGAGAGGAGTCAGATAAATGATGATACAAAAATTTCTGTTTATTTTCGGAATAACACCGAAACCGAACACCGTGTCTGTAATGTCTTCTGCAGAGTTGATGATCGCAAGGAAGATTAAGTCCGTTTTTAATAAATTATAACCAGAACGTAAGACGAGAGCACCAAGAAATAATAATGTACTTCAAACCTGGTGATAAGGTGTTTCTTAAAATCAACGTGGAGAAGAATTCTTGAAAGATGACTTCATAAAAAAAACCCCCAACACCACAAAAACAAAACAAAACAAAACAAAAAAAAAACAGATCATCAAAATGAGATACATGGTACAGCGACAAATCTAAGCAACACCTTAATTAGTTAAAACGAAGACTGACTGATTCACGAAGTCTCAGAAAAAAGGTACATACAGAAATATTGTATGACACACTTGACGTACATACGCCATCAGAAATTGTTGAACCATGGTTTTACGGTAAGATAAAAATAACAGCAAGAGAATTTTTAAATATTGAATCAAAGCTGAAGAAATATAGACTCTGATGGAAAAAGCGGGGGTTGTTATATGTGTGGCTGCCGACATTTGAATTTGAACACGGATCGCCAGAGAAGTAACATCTGATGAAAGGCCAATCGCATAATCAAATCTAGTTTCAATGAAATGTTTTTCCATTTGTCCAAAACTTTGTCGTGATTCTATATCCTACATCAACCACCCCATATATATATATATATATATATATATATATATATATATATATATAGAAATTAGTTTTTTCTTTAAAATTTATTTAGTTTACATGGCCACACGGAAATTTCTGCTTCGAGATTTTAGCTCATCATCAGGCAATGTTGACTAATTGTGGTGAAAATTAATTCCATTTTTTCACGTATATATATTTATAAGCATATACATTATCTATATATATGCCCCCTTCTACCGAGCGCCAGTAGCTCAGAGGTAGAATCGCCGACTGACGCCAATTCGGTCGGGTTTCGATCGTAGGTAAAAAGCAATCGGCTGTCTAACCGGAGTGATGAGCTGTGATACACCTAAACAGATCTGTCTGCGGATGACTATATATATATATATATATATATATATGTAAAAGGGGGGGTTTATACGAATAAAGTATGTATACATAGTATCAAATCCCTAAGGGGAAAAGATAATACAAGTAGGACTTTTTTAATATAAAATATTAAAAAATAGATCCATAAAGAGAGCTCAATGCATACTATGCAGAGCAATATCATCAATGATATTTAATGTTGGCTGTTTATTTTGTATAATAATAGCTTCTAGAGTTTTGAGCTTTTCCTTGCAACGTTTACTAGATAGTATGTTGGTGTTGTCAAGTAATATTTGTCCCATGCTGATCGTATAAGATGTGTTATTCGATGTGTGCAAAAATTGCATAAGTTTCAACAGGTGACTGGTCAGTCTTTGTGACAATGTTCTGCATATATAACCAATGGAAGTATTTAATATTGCTTTTTGATTATTAGTGTTCGGGACGTTAAAGACTGCCAAAGGGGGCGCAAATGTGAATCATGCAGGAGAACGCATAATATTCTTTAACAAGATTTTGAATATTCAGTCTCGTGAACATTCAAAGAGTCTTTTTCGTCAGGTCTACCGCTGATGTGCTAACTGCCATTACTGAATATGTACACCAGGCTTTTGATAAGAACGGCAAAACTCGAGCTGATGCTCTTGATATCTAGAAAGCATTTGACAGGGTGTATCATGGCCTTCTTCGCGAGCTCCAGGGCTACATTTCTGGGCGTTTGTTTGATTTAATCCAGCCATTCCTATAAAATCGTAAAATGAAGCTCGTTTTAAACGGGAAAGCTTCCAGATACTTTCATACGAATGAGGTCGTTCCCAGAGCTCTATTCTAGATCGTACATTTTTTTAATTTTCATCAATGATCTTCCTGGTGAAATCAGTTCCCAGGTAGGTATCTATGCATATACTCCTGTCTCAATAGCAAAATTGTCAAGGCTGACAATGAAAATCTGGCTACTGCTCATCAGAAATGGGATAAGAATTCGCTAGTAAATTTTAATGCCTCCAAAACGAAACTGTTTTCTCTTATCCACCATAGAGAAAATTTCCTCTCAGCCATCAGATTGAATGATGCTAGTTTTCTGGAGAGCGACACACTCCGCATCTTTAGCTTCACTCTTTCAACCAACCTAAAGGGGATCGACTACATCAAATCCATAGCTGCATCCAGGACCGTAGCTGATGCTAAAAAACACCGGGCACAGAGAAAATTGCCCGAATTTATTAGTTTATGTGATGACGTCATCAGTGTCATCCGTTTCCAGAAACTAAGATTTCTGCGGATTTTTTCGGCTATTCCAATGGAAATTAGGCACAGAACGTGAAGCAGGAAATCGGGTTCGGACTTTCTGAGTATAACCAGTCTTTTCCCCCAAAATTAATAAATAAACAAACAGATTTTTACTGCGTTCATTCGGATGTTTTCTTCGTTTTTCTTTCTTTCTTTCTTTCTTTCTTTCTTTCTTTCTTTCTTTCTTCGTGAATTGTTTAGTTTGATTTCTGACGAAGACATTTTTCCTTGCCCAGATTTGCACTATGATTGCACGGATCGGCCCGGAACCGTGCCCCGTGTGCCCGGTAGTCAGATACGGCCATGGCTGCATCTACCGCTAGGAAGGTTGAGTCACTGTTTCGGGTCAGAAAGTTTTTCTCGTCAGAATCTATCTGCACTTTTATGAATCAACTATTCGTCTGTGCATTGAAATCTGTTGCCATATCTGATCGGGTGCTCCTGCCATACATCTTGAAGTTCTAGAAAATATCCAAGAAGGATCTGCAATTTGATCGATCTTGACTTGACATCTCGACTTCAGAGAGAAATAAACAGAACGTAAAAATGTCTGAAAATGACTCGTGTTAGTCGAAAGTGATGGTATATTTTTAAATACGAACCGGAAATCATACAAATGATTAGTAGTATCTAATGGATGTGAGGTGAAAGATTTCCGCAGAGCTCACTCTTGGTGCCCGTGACACAAACACAAGAACGTTTTCAAGGAAGTTATTGACTGGAGGGAAGAGACGGATTAATACCTTTCCCAAGGGTATTGGTGCGTAAGTGAATGTCAGGAATTAAAATGGGATTCGAACTCGGCTCCTCGATTTGTCGTTCCGAGCCAATATTCACTGCACCACAACTCACATCCATATATGTGCTTGGCCAAAACCCACTGCACAAGCCATGGTCACCGACGAAACCTCTGTAGTGCGGTGAGACGATCACACTCTTTCCTTCCAAGCACCGACGCGATGAGGCTTCTCTCTGTCTTTTCTACAAATATTTCCATGGCAACTGCTCTGACGAGTTTGTTTTTTACCTGGTGCTCCGACCACATAAATTTATGCGTGCTACTAGATTGTCAACTAGGTCCCGTTTAAATAGTTAAATGTAATCGCCTCTTCTACTGTAATAGTTTCTATCCTCGAACTTCACGCCTGTGGAACACCTTAACCGTTGCTTGCTTCCCTGATAGCTACAACCCCCAAATGTTAATTGGAGTCTTCTATCTTCCTGAATTCTTCATTTTGTGTCTCGCTATAATCCTCCGTGCATTAGTGGTAGTCCATCTTTGCTTGAGTTTGATATGATTAAAAAAAAATACTCAATATTGTAATTGATTCCATGTTTGTATCTTTAGAAACACTGGGACGTATTATACTCAAGAAATTACGGTATTATACGTTGATTTTACATAAAAGTACATTGGTTTCTTTTTCAAATGGTATAAAATTTAGCCTCTTTGTTATAATTGGTTATGAGATATGGGTTTACAAATTTTATGGCGGTATAGATTTCCAGACATGGCAGCAATATTCAGTGTGTATTCCTAAAAGACGAGTTGATATTTTAACCACCTCGTCTACTCTAACAGCTTCTCTTCTGACACTCTACGGCTGTGGAACTCCCTACCGTTTGCTTTCTTCCCTGATAGCTACAATCCCCCAAAATTTAAATGCGACATCAATTACCATCTTCTAATTTCCGGACTTCCATCCATTTTAATTCTTTCTTCAACACCCCCTGTATCATTTCTTTCGTTCTTTCATTTTTTCTACATGTGCAACCCCATACGCACTAGTCGGGGTCCCACTTTGCTTGGGGTGATATGATTAAAAAAAGAATGGGGTTTGATTTTTGAAAAGGAAAATGTTTAAAGTGTGGATATCTGTGGAATGTGTTGGTTGGCAGACCTAGGTATTTATGTGAGTTAAGTGTTTATACGTGATACATGCTTGGGAGATCATGTCTCAAAAGAGACATAAAATGCAACCGCAACTTCTACTCCAACAGTTTCTTTTCTCTCACTTCTCGACTGTGGAATTCCCTTCTACATGATTGCTTCCCCGACGGCTACAATCTCCTGGAGTTTAAATGTAAGGTCAATAGACATCTCCTAACACACTAACTCGCTGCCATTCTTTCAAACACTCTTCCCATCTGCCCAACCCTCATCTACGATATCCTTACCCATCTATCACCTTCCTTCTGACATTTCCTACACCTAACCACTCCTCCTCTTTACCTTCCCCTATGTAGCCCCATGCGCAATAGTGGCAGTGTAATGCCTTGCTTGGGGTGAAATGATTAAAAAAAATACTGACTGGGCAGAAGATTATTCCGCAGTAGGTTGCTATTGTTTTCTGCGGTAGACTGGTTTTTTAGCCAAGGCTATAGAATCCAATCTGTTCTATTATTTAACCCATAACTGGAGGAAAGAGACGGATTAAAACCTTTCCCAAGAATATTTGTGCACAAGTGAATGCAAGGAATTCAACTGGAATTCCAATGGACACCCCGATTTGTCGTTCCGAGTCGATATCCACTGCACCACAACGC